>OY987225.1:9321673-9364183 GCA_963920705.1 Odiellus spinosus | reverse complement strand
AAATCACAACTTCATACATTGAAAAATAGTTTCCTGATTTATTCTATATATATTGTAATGAAACCAAACAGCCTAGCCGGATAATATGGTGAAAATTGCCTTTGAATCGAGTCGAAAAAATAGTCGCATTATCAACGTGACAAATGGTGGTTATGTGTATATTTTAACTCAAAAGATGCGCCCAAAACCCTCCAAAAATATTTTGTGTTTTTCGGCTTTTGACGATATCTTGGCCAAATTATCACCAAATCTAATATTTTTTTTATTAAAGGTCTCTCGAAGCCTTAGTTGGTGGTCTTTATAAAAAAAATCACACTCAAAAGCTAATTTTCTATTACCGAGAAAAATATATAATGTATATTTTGGGTAAAAGTTGACCCCTGAATTTTTTCAGATTTTTAAAATTTGTGGAACAAACTCAAAAAAATGAAAAATCGCGTTTTCGGCCATATATTTTAAATACGAGACGGGCATACATCTTTATCATTTACTCATAGAAAGTCAAGTTTTCCAGCGCCAAACTTTTTATTATTTTCAAATTTTAAAACGCTTGTAAAAAATTTGCTTTGAGCGTGATTTGTTTTTGATTCCTACTAGGGCTTCGAGAGACTTTTAATTCAAAAAATATATTAGAATGGTGATAATTTCGAGATAATTTGGCCAAGATATCGTCAAAAACCGAAAAAAACATAAAATAGTTTTACCCATAACCATCATTTGTCATGCTGATTATTATGGGACTATTTATTTCGTCTCGCTTCATTCAATGGCAATTTTCTGTGTCTTATCCGGCTAGGTCCTTTGCTTGGAGCCTCAGGCCCCCAGGCATATTTATTGCGGTCGCCGCCACTGGACGTCACGAGACTCGTCTGAGATACCTGTCTGGGATTCGCAATCTGGTTACTTAAAATAATCCGCTTATGGTAGCATTGATAGGATTGCTTCACGTAGTTTATCACAGTGGAAGGCTAGTGAAGCGCTTCGCTAGCCTTCCACTGTACTATACTCCGTGAAGCGTGCCCATCAATGCGTTGTAGACAAGTCTTATTTTTTTGGGTTTTAACCAGCCTTCCCTGATAACTTCTCTATGCTTTAAATTTGCTATATTTTTTTAATCTACCCGAATAATTGAGTTTAAATGTGTTTTTTCTTTTTAGTAATTACATTTTATTATTTTTTCAGGACTTGAGCAGTCATGTCTACATCCCAGATCGATTAAAGAAAGCTGAGAAACGGCTTGAACAAAAACTGATGTCGAAGTTCGGAGTATTCTTCTCCGGGATGCTCAGGTTTGTGCGACGTTTCTTTGGCTTTCCCTTAACACAAGTAGTAGATCAAAGTCTAGGACGGTTCAGGTTTATATATGCCTAAGCAAGCCTATAGTGTGAAACTCGACCGTCTTTGGGCAAGAAGGCGGAAGCGTCTAGTCACGGTTATTGCTGATAACGTAACTGATATTAATTATCCTCTACGATGACTAAAATTAACTGGATTATTGAGAGAACGTCATAGATGTTTGTTGAGGTCTATGCCCTACCATTCTTATAATAAATAAAACGTTGAACTAAAACTATCTATTAAAAAACATCTGAAACATTACTTATTATTCAAATAAAACTCATTAATTAGAGCAGGAGAGAGACTATAGAAAACCGGCAAGAAATCTATAACTAAACCAGTTGGTGGCGCCAACTAAAGAGAACCTCATAATTACACAAAAGGCCAATAGGTCCTAAATTCGCAATGTTACAATGAATCACCTGTGAAAAGCTACTGTGGCCACGAGTGTCGAGGACCAATTAGCTGGAGTGGCAAAGATAATTTTTCGCGCCATTAACTAGCAGATTTGGATTTGTTACTTAGGTATAACCTGTAATGTTTATTAAGAGAGGGGTCGTTGGATAAAGTCAACCATGTACTTAATCTAGTAGACCATTGTGCAACCCCAGGCAGTCAAAGGCTTAAAAAAGCCTGATTTCAGTGATGAAGCGAAGAACTCGTTTCACTGGGATATCGGAAAACTCATTGTTGTTCATTTGATTCTTACCAATATTCCTAAACCTCTGGGCCTAGTTATTGTGGCTACGCAGAACGCTAGAGGAGTACTTATCGCTTTCTAGCTGGGCAGCTGTTCATAGGCTAAATTAAAATAATGATGGTGCTGTTTAACACAACCAACTTATTTTCTAAAATGAACTTTACAAAATATGTTAATTAAAAACATAAATAAACGGGAGATCCTGGTACCCAGCCTCCCGCCAACTGCCTTTATAATACTCCAGATCTTCTTTATATATCATTCCTTATTAACGCCTAATCACTTGACCTAAGGAGTTACCTGTAGCGCCCTCTAACCCAAGTGATAAATACAGGGTTGTTGCTCAATTTGTGCTTGGCCACGATGTCTCGATAAAAGAACACCTAGGGACTTTCCTTCTTCTGGTAAGAAGCACCCCTTAAAATATCCCGCACTTCAAAAAGGAAAGACCCTTGGGGGGAAAAAAAAGAAAAAAAAAACGAAACAAAAACCAAGAGTAATCCAATTTTAATAACTCGCAAAACGGTACAAAAAAATTTTGAAGCAAGGAAAAAAAAATACAACTAATGTGTGTGCACAAACACTGTGACCAGGTCATCATATAGAACCATAAAGAAAAAACTGGCAAAAATTAACCTGAAAAAAAAAGAAAAAAAAAACGAAAACAGACACTCTAGAAAAATGAAGGGCCAAAAAATTATGCGCGAACAATAGTATGAGTATTATTTCGAATAGTTGGAGCGCTTTCAGAGAATCGTACCCCACCCATGTTTTCAAAACAGTATAAATAACGCCAGAAATAGCAACTTAACATGATCCACTCGAAATAGGGGAATTTGATTCTACTAAAATTCGAGAGGGGGGAATAACCTGCAGAGAATCCTAGGGACTAGTTAAATGTGTCACACAAATCAACGGGAAAAATTTACACAATTGAAAAATATGCCAAAAATTCCTAATTAAACGCTATGCTTCCAGTAGAAGTTAGTAAAATTAATGGGTAATCCGATGGTAATTCCTGATGTAGAATCGTGATACAGTCGGGGTATGCATCCCGGCATTTAACAAAAATAGGCTGTTCAAAACCCCGAGCTATACCCATTTGTTTACAAAAGGCTGATTGTTGCAATTGTTAAGGACAAGATGAGGTTGATGATTTGAATTTTTGATTTTTTTTTTTTAATCAAAAAATTTAATTGATTTAAATCAGATGATTTTTATTTTTATTAATTTTTATGATTTCTATTGATATTTTTTTTTTTTTTTTTTTTTGAATTCTCATTAAATTTTGGGATTTTCATGGGAATAAATTTATGCTTTATCTTGGAGAAACTATACCAAATAGCATTGCATTTTCTGCCGGCTGACATGATGATTTTAGAATCACTGGTCCGTAGTACCTACTCAAACTGATTTAAATCAACATCCCTGGGACACGATCCTATAGCCTTAACATAGTCAATCCAATGGCACTCACTCTGCGAACATTACTATACGCCAATGCCTGTCGTACCTGATCCTCCAAATGGCGTTCTTCAAACGCTCGAGCAAATGTTTGTGGCACACCCACCATTGTAAAAATACCTTCCGTTTTTCCATGCTTTAACAAAGTGACCTTTGAAAGTTCCTCAGGGAAAACACCAAGGTGAGTTACACCCGCCTCAAAGTTACCAGGAAACAAAGCTCCATTGTTAATTATAAACTAGCGAAAACAAGGTTTTAACATGGTTCTTTAGAAAAAATATTTCAGTGAGAGGAATATATCCACATAAGGGATCACCGGGGATCCTTATCTGGTGCAGGAGTTATATTTCCTGAGGGAACCTTTTGGTATGAGAGTGAGATTTCCTGATAGGACCTCTGGTCCTGGACCCGCATTTCCTGTTGGGACCTCTGGTCCTGGACTGGCTTTTTCTGATGGAACCTCTGCTCCTGGACTGGCATTTCCTGATAGGACGTCTGGTCCTTGACTGGCATTTCCTGATAGGACGTCTGGTCCTTGACTGGCATTTCCTGATAGGACGTCTGGTCCTGGACTGGCATTTCCTGATAGGACGTCTGGTCCTTGACTGGCATTTCCTGATAGGACGTCTGGTCCTGGACTGGCATTTCCTGATAGGACGTCTGGTCCTGGACTGGCATTTCCTGATAGGACGTCTGGTCCTTGACTGGCATTTCCTGATAGGACGTCTGGTCCTTGACTGGCATTTCCTGATAGGACGTCTGGTCCTTGACTGGCACATCCTGATAGGACGTCTGGTCCTTGACTGGCATTTCCTGATAGGACGTCTGGTCCTTGACTGGCATTTCCTGATAGGACGTCTGGTCCTTGACTGGCATTTCCTGATAGGACGTCTGGTCCTTGACTGGCATTTCCTGATAGGACGTCTGGTCCTTGACTGGCATTTCCTGATAGGACGTCTGGTCCTTGACTGGCATTTCCTGATAGGACGTCTGGTCCTTGACTGGCATTTCCTGATAGGACGTCTGGTCCTTGACTGGCATTTCCTGATAGGACGTCTGGTCCTTGACTGGCATTTCCTGATAGGACGTCTGGTCCTTGACTGGCATTTCCTGATAGGACGTCTGGTCCTTGACTGGCATTTCCTGATAGGACGTCTGGTCCTTGACTGGCATTTCCTGATAGGACGTCTGGTCCTTGACTGGCATTTCCTGATAGGACGTCTGGTCCTTGACTGGCATTTCCTGATAGGACGTCTGGTCCTTGACTGGCATTTCCTGATAGGACGTCTGGTCCTTGACTGGCATTTCCTGATAGGACGTCTGGTCCTTGACTGGCATTTCCTGATAGGACGTCTGGTCCTTGACTGGCATTTCCTGATAGGACGTCTGGTCCTTGACTGGCATTTCCTGATAGGACGTCTGGTCCTTGACTGGCATTTCCTGATAGGACGTCTGGTCCTTGACTGACATTTCCTGATAGGACGTCTGGTCCTTGACTGGCATTTCCTGATAGGACGTCTGGTCCTTGACTGGCATTTCCTGATAGGACGTCTGGTCCTTGACTGGCATTTCCTGATAGAACGTCTGGTCCTTGACTGGCATTTCCTGATAGAACGTCTGGTCCTTGACTGGCATTTCCTGATAGAACGTCTGGTCCTTGACTGGCATTTCCTGATAGGACGTCTGGTCCTTGACTGGCATTTCCTGATAGGACGTCTGGTCCTTGACTGGCATTTCCTGATAGGACGTCTGGTCCTTGACTGGCATTTCCCGATAGGACGTCTGGTCCTTGACTGGCATTTCCCGATAGGACGTCTGGTCCTTGACTGGCATTTCCCGATAGGACGTCTGGTCCTTGACTGGCATTTCCTGATAGGACGTCTGGTCCTTGACTGGCATTTCCTGATAGGACGTCTGGTCCTTGACTGGCATTTCCTGATAGGACGTCTGGTCCTTGACTGGCATTTCCTGATAGGACGTCTGGTCCTTGACTGACATTTCCTGATAGGACGTCTGGTCCTTGACTGGCATTTCCTGATAGGACGTCTGGTCCTTGACTGGCATTTCCTGATAGGACGTCTGGTCCTTGACTGGCATTTCCTGATAGAACGTCTGGTCCTTGACTGGCATTTCCTGATAGAACGTCTGGTCCTTGACTGGCATTTCCTGATAGAACGTCTGGTCCTTGACTGGCATTTCCTGATAGGACGTCTGGTCCTTGACTGGCATTTCCTGATAGGACGTCTGGTCCTTTACTGGCATTTCCTGATAGGACGTCTGGTCCTTGACTGGCATTTCCCGATAGGACGTCTGGTCCTTGACTGGCATTTCCCGATAGGACGTCTGGTCCTTGACTGGCATTTCCCGATAGGACGTCTGGTCCTTGACTGGCATTTCCTGATAGGACGTCTGGTCCTTGACTGGCATTTCCTGATAGGACGTCTGGTCGTTGACTGGCATTTCCTGATAGGACGTCTGGTCGTTGACTGGCATTTCCTGAATGTTCCGGTTCAGAAGCCATGGTTCGTGATGAATCTGCCTGACCCACATCTTGAACATCAATACCGGTTGTTATAGGAGTACTGAGTTCCAGAATAGGCAGGTCACTAAACCCTAACGGGGGATGATATCCATGAGTATGGCCAAAATTAGTGATCTTCCTTAGTATGGTGTGCCAACCATTGCTGGGCATCCTCAGCATAGACAGGTTCAGGAGGGATAGGAACTATTTAGTGGCTCATAAATATTCGCTGGCTTTCTGAGAGACGAGTGAGCCTATGAAAATTTTAAGTAGTGCAGGAGGAAGGCGCTGCGTCTATATAAAAATATAATGGAAAAGAGCCCTTAATAATATCCAGGGTTGAAAGTCCTCTACAATGTCGAATAGTCTAAAGAATTATAAGCAATAGGCGGAGACATGGAGCAATTTACGAGTGACAAAGATTTAGCTTGAATTGGATGTTGTGAAAAATAAAATTCAATATCTTTGTATGAATTTAGAAAGGGAGTGAATTCCCCCCTTTCACTCTACTAAACGTGATGACGCCCAAAACGTCGTCGCGTTCCTTGAATGTCGAGCTTTCAGGCCAGGCGAATTTCCGGTTTAGATAGCTTACAAACACATCATGCCGGAAATCGACCTGGCCAGATAAGTTTAGCAGACGACGTTGCGCTACATTAAAAACCCCACCTTCCACTACCTTTCTAAATTCTCTGATTTAATAGACAGGAGTCCTGAGTTCGAATCTCTTCTATTTCCCACTAGTTACGATCGGCCCTGTCTGTAGGTTTCCCCAGATTATATAGAAGGTCGTCCTGGTAGTCACGTGACATTCTGGGTGACAATGAATCCTCATGACATAGGTAGCGCCCTCTAGGAGGTTTCCTCAAGGGTTGAAACAATGATTAAGTCCCATTTGACAGCCTGCAGTTCATGAACCTAGGTAAGCCTTTTGGTCTTTCATTAAAGGTATAAAAGGGGTCCCCATTACAATACCCCCCGCCACAAATAATGAAAGACCATGAAAATAAATTAAAAAAAAAAAAAAAAACAACAAAGAGGTAGATAGAGGGTTTTAATATCGGGAGAGGAAACAACAACAAAAGGAGTACCGAAATACAAAAGTACAAAAAAAAATATTGTTTAAACATAAAGTGCCAAAATTGCACACAAAAAGTAAACATAAGAAAAATGGGTGAAACCAGAAAATTACAAAAAAAGATACCAAACTAGGTTACTCGAAACTGAAAGAAAGAGAAAAAAATATATATACTCCCCTTAAATCCCATTAATTCTGAAAGGATTATCCCTTATTAGGTGGGTTATACAAAATCCAAAAAATTTACTAGAAGGGGGGGGGCATCTAAACTAATCCCAAAATATTAAATCCCATCATATACCAAGAACTCGATTGGTGTTTTCCCGAATCTGACGCACCAATTCCGATACCTGCTCTCCCCTAAGGTTGGCTATATAATGCGCAAGTAAGTCACACCGGGGTGAGATACACTGGGGATACCCTCTAGAAATGGTGGGCCTAATGGCTGGATCATGGGGGAGTTAGACTCCACTAATCTGGGGATTTGTACCCTGGAAAGTCAATATTAGTATGGGGTGGCTAGGGACCAGTTCTTGTTGTAAGATCGTAAAACAATCTCCAAATGCAAAACGGCAATGGACACACACAGGTTGCCCAAATTCCTTGGCAATGCCCAGTTGCTTCCTAAACGCGACTTGTTGCTGAATCTTAGAGCAATTCTCCAGAACGTCCGGGGTATAGTCTAGTCCAACATTTCCGATTCCGCGGACACGAGAAAATCGCAAACATTGTCGAACAATATCTTCCGTCGCGTTCTCACAAAATTGTCTGGCAAATGCTGGAGACACCCCTACTACCAAATAGATTCCAGGAATTTTCCCAAAGTGGAGGAGAGTTGATGAAGTCAATTCGTCGGGTCGATTCCCCACATGAACCAAGCAACCCTCTAATTTTCCGAGAAATAACGTCGGATTGTTCAGCCCATATTTGTAAACCCGTTTTTCGGTAAAACAGGTTTAAAGAAAATAAAATATCCACATATAGCATATCTTGATCGAGCGAAGGTGGAGAAAACTGTGTGGCCTTGTCCACACAAGAGGTGGAATCATTTATGGGACTATCAACAAGGGGTCTGGGTAGCATTATCAGTCTCAGGTATTGCACTAGGTTGTTGAGTAGTAGTAGGTGGTGAAATCCCAATGTCCCTCTGGACCTCTCCAGGTGATGAATCATTGATATTGCATAACAGTCGGGTCCTATTTTGAAGCTCTAATAACTCTAGAGGACGGATTGTATCATGTAAGAAAGCATCCAATGGAGAGTCAGGTACCCTTGAAGAGGAGTTACGCCCACGTTATACACCTCTATGTAAAGGCATCTACAGAAATATAGGACAACAATATAATCATGAGTGTCGTACAGATTCATATGGGGGATAAGCAATAGGTATAAGTCTCATTGAAAAGTTAGACCTATTTAAAATCTGCGTTGCAATGGCATGAAATAAGAGATAATCTTCAATATCAGGAAATAACCGTAGTTTTCGAACATTAGGGCCCGTGGTATAATAGTAGACGTCCCCAATACGAGAAACTTGGGATATACGGAATACTATTTCCCTATGCCAACCATAAGAAAAACGTTTTAACAAAGGGTTATCCATTTCTACCATATCTGTAGCTACAACGGGGTCAGCACTAACAACAAGTGGTTGTTGATCTACTACTGGATTTAAAACTTGAATCTCCTCTATAAGGGGACTCGAAAATATGATTCTTGATCTTAAAATATAACGGGGAGGTTCCTCATTCTCACTTTCACTAGAGGGTTCCTCGACAATTATGGAGCTGCCTATTCGATCATTTAAATTTCTGACATTCCAATTATCATCAGTATCATTATCATTCGAATTATCAAAGTTGTTATCTATTGGGGTAAAATATGGGTCTAAAGACGAGGAAGATTCTATTTGTTCTACGGAATCAGGTACTACAATAACTTCTAATAATTCTGAATCATTGTCTATATCATAAGAAGCAATTCTGGTGGGAGGGAATGTAACCGCCATGGGATGTTGTCGCCATAAGAAGCCGCTAGGGGGGTGCTTTCAGTGAGGACTGACAAAAACAAAATAGAGGGGGAAGAACCCCAGTTGGTTTTGAGGAGGCAAAGAGAGAAGGTGCTCGAAAAGGAGATTCCCTGACTGAGATCGCCAACCAAGATTAAGTGGTAGATTAATAAAAGTTGAAATGGATTTATTAAAGTAAGTGCTTTTAATTAGAAAAAGAATTCCACTGGATTAAGTCAGTCAATGAAATAGCACGTTACAGGAACATGACAAAAGTTTGATCCGGGTCTACGGGTGGTTCCTTGGCAACTGGTTCTGTAACAACGGTTGGGTTAATCTGTGGTTCTAAGACTTCCTGTGTGTCTAGGGATGCAGTACACATATACAATTTTAACTGATTAATGTGCCAAGTGCCAACAAGTGCTCCTGTACTCATCTCCATGATTACATAACTCACAGGAGAAATATTTTCAACAATTCGATAAGGCCCTTCCCAACGAGGTGCAAACTTAGCAGAAAACTTGGCAGCAGCATTTGACAATCTATGTCCCAATTTCGATACCAACTGTCCCACTTCAAGTTTTCCGTTGGTATAATTCCTGTCATAAAAATACTTCTGTTTCATGCTAGCCAACTCATTTATTTCTTGTGCGATATCTATAGCTTTTTTCTAATCATATATAAGTCCTTTTTCGTACTATAAAACTGTTTCTACATTAATTGGTACTCCCTCAAAACTTCTTTCGTCCCAGGGCAGTGTAGGTTCATAATCATGTTGGAGATAAAAGGGGGAATATCCAGTAGATGCGTGTACTGTACTATTAATAGCTAACTGAATTAATGGTAAATTTTCATCCCATTTTGTATGTACATTTCCTGTATATATACTCATAATTTCTCCCATAACTCTATTCACTCGCTCAGTCATATTGGCCTTTAATCTTCAACTTATGACATAATTGTTTCCAAAGGTTAGATGTAAATGGTGACCCATTGTCTGACAAAGTGGCAGCCATAGTATCATGCCTAGAAATATATTGGAGCAATACTTTACACAATATAGGAGCTGTAATACTTCTGACGGGAAAAACTTCAACATATTTCGTAAAATAATCGACCATTACTACTAGGAATCGATTTTGGTTGTTTGTACAGTGTAATGGACCCATAATATCTATTCCTATTAAATCTCCTGTGTGTATTTTATACGAGGGTATCATAAGACCTGGACGCTTTGTATTTCTGCTCTTATATCGCTGACAGACTTCACATTCCTTAACATATTTCTTGACCAGTGTATATAATTGGGGATAATAATAACGAGCCCGAATTTTGGCATAGGTAGCAGTTCTACCTCTATGACCTGACAAAGGATGGTCATGATATGCTTGTAGTATTCTGGGAAGTAAACATGAAGGAATCACCACCTTCGCTGGTTGAAAGCCCTCAGGCTTTCGATAAATTACATCATCTTTGATTTCATATACTCTTGATAGTTAATTGTTATCCAACTTAGTTCTTAATTCAGTCCATTTGGGATCAGATTTTTGAGCTTCTTTGATTTCATCCATTGTAACGAAATCCTGATGCGATACATTAGGACCTGGGTTACATGCTATGACATTTATATTAATGGGTCTTAAATCCTCGGCTTCTTGCGTATCAAAATTCTTAGGACTAACAGATTGTAAATCAGATGCGGGACATCTTGATAGGGCATCAGCTTCATGGTTTTCACTACCTGATTTATGTAAAATCTCAAATGGCATAGTTCTTGTAATTCTAAGGCCCATCTCATCAATCTACTCTTTTTATTTTTAAGTTTAAGTAACCAGCAGAGGGCACGATGATCGGAGAAAATCGCAAAATTTCTTCCCTCTATATAATGTCTAAATTTTCTGTTTCGATAACCGCTAGAGCTTCTTGTTCTGGTGTACTGTGCTTTAACTGTGCTGGGGTCAATAATTTACTAAAATAGGCCAAAGTAACTTCGTCTTCACCTTGAATTTGACTTAACATACCCCCAATACCTGTCCCACTAGCATATTTTCCATCGGGGGTGGGCACCTGAAGCATAGCTGCATTAGCAATTAAATATTTCAGTTCCTGAAAAACATTATGTTCAGCTTCACCCCAGCGCCATCTATAATATTTCCTTTTTAATTTATTCAAGGAAGCTGTAAGATCAGCTAATCGGGAAATAAATCTAGTGTGGTATCCACACATACCTAAGAAGGAAGATACTTGATTGACCCCTTACGGAAAAAAGTTAGTCTGATCTGAAGAGGTCTTCAAGAACGCTTCAAAAGTCTTGGGGAAGTCTTTAAGACCTCTCCAAGACTTCTTGACGTAATGGAAGACTTCCGCAAGACCTCTTAAGACTACATAAGACACCCGAAAGACTTCCCCAAGACCTCTTAAGACTAACTTTTTTTGGTAAGGGACATTTCGGGGTTTTGGAAATTCAATAATAGCTCTAACTTTATCAGGGTCTATTTGAACTCCCTGGCACTAACAACATATCCCAATACTGAAACCTGTGATATGCCATAATAATTTTTACTTAGATTAAGGGTTAGGCCTTCATGCTTCAATTGGGAAAACACATAGCGTAAGGCTATTAAATGATCCGACCAGGTTTGTCTATCAATAATTATGTTATCAAGGTAAATTCTCATACCGTATCTTCTGGCATATCTTAGAACTCTATTCATCAAACGCATAAAGCTCGACGAGGCATTTTTGAAACCAAATGGCAAGACTAACCATTCATATTTACCATCCCTAGTTACAAAGGCAGTTTTCTCTATATCTTCAGGGGCCATTTAAATTTGCCAATAACCTGATTTAAAATCGAACTTAGTAATATATTTGGGAATCTATTATTTCATCTATCTTCGGAATAGGGTAGGGATGATTAATGGTTTCGGCATTCACTGCGGTTAAATGGATACACATGTTAAATATTTTCAGATATTTAGTTTTATGTTATGATTTATGAATATTGAATAAATAGTTTTTGATATATTTCCCGGTGTAGTTCTTTATTTAAATGTTCAATCGTTGTGGTGGTTTAATCACTCTTGCTGAACGACGCAACGTTGGTTGTGGCGTAGTTTGCGGTTGATTAGATTGAGACCTCAACGATGAAGAACCCTGGGACGGTGTTTGTGTTTTAACTGGTGATTTGTTCTGGACTGTTTCCTGTTCTGTAAGCTCTGGTTCGCTTTCTGTGTCAGTTGCTTGTGAAGTAGACAAACTCGTTGCAGGTTCCTCGGTTTTCAATATTTGATGTCTATTTCGTCGGAGAATAGCACCATCGTCCAGTTGTATTGTATATGAGCTTGGTGCTACTTGTTTTAGAACCTTGCCCTTTCTCTGCCATTCGTTGCTGTTCTGATTCTGACCACATCTTTGGGTTTGAGTGGGTTCAGACGACGTCCTTTGTTTGTCTGTGGGTGCTTCTTTAGTACTTTTGGAACAGTTGGTGTATCTAGTACTGGCAGCCGTGTAGTCGTGTACGTAGTGCTTGACCCATGAGAAGTTGGGCTGGAGAATCTCCATGATCTAATGGCGTGTTCCGGTAACTTAATAGACCTAACGAAAAGTCTTCTCCTGATTCGATAGCTTTCCTTAGTAAACGCTTGGCTACTTGAACCTCTTTTTCTGCTAACCCGTTGGAACGTGGGTAATTAGGGCTTGACTTAGTCGATTTGAAATCGTATGTAATGGCAAACCTGCGAAATTTGGTACAGTCGAAAGGCATGTTATCCGATAACAGTTCAACAGGTATGCCATGACGAGCGAATATGCCCTTGAGCTTATGTATGTACTAGCGTTGTTAAAACTCTGACGTTACCAACTTGTATTGGCAAACGTATATATCCGCATGTGGGGATAATTTCTCCCATGTAGCCTGTGACAGTTTTCTTGTACGCTTTGGTCTGTGGCTTTGGACTGAGAGTTTTATAGTAGCTCAGAGGGAGGAGATTTGTTTGTGCTCCTGTATCCACTTTAAAAGGAACTATCATTTCTCCTACCTTTCCGTTTACTATCCAATCTCTGTGAAGATTATTTGGTTAAGGTGACTATCTTCTATACGGTTATTTTAAACCGAACCCTAGTTCTTTATGTTCTAGCTCTTAATTTGACTGACTGGGAGAGTCTTGTTTTTAGTTTTAACCACCGCGAACGGACTGAAACATTCGCGTAGTTTCTCTATCTTGATATTATGGGAAATTTTCTAAGTCCCGCGTACTTGAGGTTTTGAAATGAAACACAAACGACTATGTTCTTTAGAACGAGTTTCAAAGTTTTATTTATTTTGTCGCTTTAGCGAGAGTGGCACTGATTTTGGCCCGCCTAGGTTCACGTTGAATTTGAATCTAACCCTGTCCTCTCTCGTATCGTCGCTTCTCACCTCTCGCGGGGGGGAACTGACCGGAAACCTTTGGCGCCAGCAGTCTGCTCCCGGTCACCGGAGGTTTTTCCGTGGGACCAGGAGAGAGACCACCAGCGCCGGGCTTCTATTGTTGGGTCGTTTCCCGCCCGAGATGCAGAAGCAAAGAGAGGATAGGGTTTTTACATTTATTTTGAATAGTTTTAGAGTTTAAATTTTAAAGTGGTGATGCCAAAAGTCCATACACCCGAAGTAATGTGGGTAGATTGGAAAATGTACAGAATTATTTTGCACTCTGGAAGTAACTGTTTCGTCGTTGCGATGTTCACAATGAGGCTTGTTTCCTGCCATCGTGGATACTTCTACTGCTCCTAAGAGATAATCATCGCTATTGCTATCATTTTGCTCTACTACATTAACAGTACTCTTGTTTTTCTTGGCCTTTCTACATGCTTTTGCGAAATGATTGTTACCCTTGCAATAACTACATTGTTGTCCATATGCAGGACATTTATTTTGGTCATGCTTGCCTAAACATCGGTAGCAGTTCTTTACGGTATTCTTAGAAGAGCTCGGTTCTTGTTTCTTTGGTGTAGTTACAGGCTTTGATCGCGATCCTTGACGAACTGTTGGCTGCACTTGATTAGTTGCTGAATCGGTCCGTTGGGGGCGATATCTAGTAGCATCTACACTCTTTTTTTATTTCAGTATTGGTGGCATTTTCGCCCCATGTTTGTAACTGCATAGATAAGGTCTCGGCAGCTTGACATATTGAAACTGCTTTTGATAGAGTAAGAACCCCTGCGTCCTCTGCCATTAATAATTTTCGTAGTTTCTTGTCCGTAATACCTGTGACTATTCTCGGATCTTGTTTTCTTCTTCTGAAAAGTTAACGATTTAGCCTTCAGCCGCAGATCAGTGACGTATTGTTCTATCGATTCCCCGCTAGCTGCATTCTCCAACAGAAAACTTGCCGCTCATGAACTTCATGCTTGATAGGAACACAATAGGTGTCAAACTTAGCGATAACATTGTCAAAGGTCTCTGGAGTTGTTTGATCGAAGACAAACGTGTTATAAACGTCTATAGCCGCCTGTCCAGCGACATGTAATAGCAAGGCTATCTTTTGAGTGTCAGCCCTTTCCTTTGCTCCAGTACTCGCTGACTCGTAGAAGAGAAACCTTTGTTTGAAAACTTTATAGTTGTGATCTACATTACCGCTAAGGCTTAGCTCTTGTGGTGCAGCTAGACCACCCATTTTACCACCGTCGAACGAACAAAAAACAGCAATAGGCGTAAGAATAGTGATTCTGGCACCATTAATGATATGTTGGTGGGATTACACCAGCTTGTAGAATAGGATCAATTTGTCGATACGTCCCAGAGAAAAATCATCCATGTATCATTACTATGAAACATATAACTACCACTACAAGTTCCCAATCTAAATTCGTTAATCCAAACATGATAATCAATAATATAGGGCTTAATATCCCAAAAAGAACACTTAATATAAGAATGGTTACCTATAGAGCCTAAGGCCTAACACTTGAATTATAATTTTAAATTAGTAAAAAAATAAAAAAGGTTAATATTAGGGTTAAAAATATATGTAATAATGATTAATTTATAATTATTCAAGTTGATTTACCTTAGAAGTTGAGAAAAAATTCAATAATTTTGAAAAAAAAATCTTTCAAGCCATTGCATTAGTTAATTGGAACACTTTGTTAGTCAATCACGACATCAATGCGGCCTGGAATATATTTAAAGACCACATTTTCTCCATAATAGACAAACATGTCCCGAAATTTAACTCGTCTAATAATAGAGCATCTCGCCCATGGCTCTCTAAACATACTCGCCGCCTCCTTCGCAAGAAAGAGAAGTTATGGGAAAAATTAAAGAGCAATTGCCCTTAACATGCCTTCTCCTGTTGTTAATCTCAGACTCCTTTATAAGTCTACCCTCTCAGATGTCAAACGAGAACTATATCAGGCGAAGCGACGACAAGAAGCCAGAAAGCTAAATAACTTAAAAACTAACCCAAGCTCTTTCTGGAAACTACCCTTACCAAAAAAAGTTAGTCTTAAGAGGTCTTGGAGAAGTCTTCCATTATGTCAATAAGTCTTGGGGAAGTCTTAAAGACTTCCCCAAGTCTTTTGTAGTGTTCTTGAAGACCTCCTCAGATCTGACTCACTGTTTTCCGTAAGGGTAATTAATCGCTGTATCAAACCACGCAGTCCTTACTCGTCAATTAAACTCCCTGGCAGCACGGTTCCTACACCCAGTGCGGTGGCAAATATCTTTTATTAGCTACTTTTACCTAGGAATATAATACTTCGTCTCCTGGAACGGAAAAGGGGAGCCGCATGTACGGCAACCTGAGCGGCGTGGACCTAATACAATATAGACATCTAGCGGAATTTCTTAGCACACTTTTGTCCGCTCTCTGGTCTTTTCATTAGAAATTTAGATTATTTAGGATTATTTAGGGACGACAAGACGTGTTCTGCGTGTTTTCTTTCTTTTAACTGTTTCTTTTAACTCTTTTTCATCTTTTCTATTTCGTTTGTAAATAGTAATGAATGGCCAACTCGAAAAAATCGATAAATCCACTTATAATATGATGGCGCCACTGTACTAGGTCCACGATTGTATATAATTTCGCGTTGCCGTAGATACAACGGGGAGCCCGTGTTAGGGGAATACAATTTTCCGTTCCAGGAGACGAAGTATTATACAGGGTGTTTCGAAAATGGTAGGCCCGAGCTTCAGTGGGTTCTATGGGTCATTTTAAGACGAAAATGTTCTATGACGTTTTGTCGTACGGGGCGCCTTAAAGAGTTACGAAATGATTCATTTACGGATGACCCCTTATCGTACAATAATAAACGTATACTCAATGCTAAAATAAGCTTAATTTTATTTAAGCTTATTTTATCATTGAGTATGGCTGGTTTTTTTAAAGCGCACGCGCTTTATAAAATGTTCCCTTCAATCAAAATCAATTCTCGCGCTTTGAAGAGGTCGCCTGCACCGAGTCAATGAAAAGGGAGCTAAATGGAAAAATTACTTATAAATTTGAACCAAAATGGGCCAAACAAGAAAATTTCTTCTAAATTCGAGGAAAATTTAAATTAAACCAAATTTGACCAAGTGAGAAAATTCCTTCTAAATTCCATTGAAAATCGGGGAAACTCACTTAAATACCATTAAAAGGACTAAATGTAAAATTTTATGCAATTCGAAATCTCTAATAAATTCGAGGAAAATGGACCAAATTAGTAAAGTACTATTAAATTCTACATTTTTTTGTGCTAAAGCATTTTGATCGTGGACCATGAAAGTGATAATTTTGCACAATTCCTTTAAGAATTTTCTTAATTGTTAAAGAAATTGTTGAAAATGCCCACCGTCATGGTCTATGCAAAGTCGCGGTTAGTCTGTCAGAATTACGCTTTAAAAAAAGCGGATTAAACTGCCAGAATTACGCCAAACAAGAAAATTTCTTCTAAATTCCAGGAAAATTTAAATTAAACCAAATTTGACCAAGTGAGAAAATTCCTTCTAAATTCCATTAAAAATCGGGGAAACTCACTTAAATACAATTAAAAGGACTAATGCTACGTTCACACTAGCAGTTCTTAATCGATTTGAAACGGTAAAATCAAACCGATATTAAAATCGTCAGGAATCATTTTGAGCGTCACGTGTTCACGCATTATCTTTTATAAATCGATTTATTGTAGCTTCATCTATCGGTGGTTGGAACCGAATCGGTATGAAACTGGTTCCCGAAGCAGTTTCGAGTAATCGAATCAAATCGATTCGAAAAAAACGGTTTCCTGTTCACACGACTCTAGCGAAACGTTTTGAAACGGTTTAAATCGATTCCAAGGCCTAGTATGAACGCGGCTTAAATGTAAAATTTTAGGCAATTCGAAAATTTCTAATAAATTCGAGGAAAATGGACCAAATTAGTAAATTTCTAATAAATTCGAGGAAAATGGAGCAAATTAGTATAGTACTATTAAATTCGACGAAAATGGACGAAATTAGTAAAGTACTATTAAATTCTACATTTTTTTGTGCTAAAGCGTTTTGATCATGGACCATGAAAGTGATAATTTTGCACATTTTCTTTAAGAATTTTCTTAATTGTTAAAGAAATTGTTGAAAATGCCCACCGTCATGGTCTATGCAAAGTCGCGATCGACGGACTATGACAAAGCAGGAATCCATAGCTTCGCCGTTTTCTCTTATGGTATTAAACGCGATGAAGATCCTCGTACGAAGAGTTTCTTCGTCGGGAACATCCGTCGCGTAAACTAAATCCTTTACGCGACCCCAAAGGTAATAGTCCAAAGGCGTAAGGTCAGGGGATCTGGCAGGCCAGGGGGTAGGACCCGCTCGACCAATCCACCTTTCGCCGAACGTCGCACTTGAAGACCAAAGTGGGGTGGCGCACTGTCATGCTGAAACCAAAGACGCGCGCGATCATTAAGTGGCATGTCGTCCAAGACAACCGCAACCTGATTGAGCAAAAACTCCAAATAACGATCGGCGTTCAAGCGAAATGGAAGGACAAATGGACCAATTAGTGTGTCGCCTAACATACCGGCCCAAATGTTAATTCTCCATTCGTTCTGAAAGCTCGCGTTCCGAATAATGTGAGGGTTTTCGTGAGCCCAAAAATGCAGGTTGTGCAGATTTAAAATACCCCTCCTTGTGAATTGCGCGAAGGGCTGCGCGTTCAAAGAGATCTATGCGACGCAGGAGGGGTGGGCGCGCAGAAGCGTAGAAGAGTGAGCTGTAATCAAAAAGAGTGCGGATGTATTGTAGGTACAGGAGCTTGAGCGAGGTCCTGGTGGCTCCCCAGCTCTCGCCTGAGATACTGCGTAGGAGGTGGAGTCGACGGTGGGCAGTTTGGAGCAGTGAAGTGATGTGCGGTGCCCATGTTAGCGTTTGGTCGAGGAGGACACCGAGGTAGCGGTAGGTTACCACTTCGTCAAGGTAGTGGGGTCCCAGGCGAAGTATCACCGGGTCGAGGGAGTCCGGGTCTGTGGCGAAGGTCAGGATTTTACATTTGGTAGGCTGGAAGGTGAGGCCCCAGAGGAGGGAGTAGTGGATGATGTCAAGGGCTACTTGGAGGGCTACTTCAATTTCGGATTGTGATGCGTCGCGCATGTATAGGAGGAGGTCATCGGCGAAGGAACTTTCCTGGACTCCATTGGAGCGGGGGATGTGGAGATCTGCAATGAATAGGGTGAAGAGGAGGGGGCTGAGGACACTTCCTTGGGGAACTCCACGGGTGGTGTGGACGTAGGGCGTGGTGACGTTGGCAGTGCGAATGGCTACCGTACGATGGTTGAGGTAGCTGCGAAGCCATAGGAGAAGGCGACCCTGGAGGCCGTAGTTGAGCAGTTTGCAGAGGAGGGCGTCGGGGTGGATGCTGCCGAAGGTGTCTTTGATGTCGAGAAAGACCGCGGTGCAATATTGGTTGGTGGCTACGGCTGTTTGGGCCGCTGTAACTAAGGCCGCTATGTTGTCTGCCGTTTGCCGGTTTTTTCTAAAGCCCGATTGGGTGTCCGGAAGGATGTGCCTGGATTCTGCCCAAGAGGTGAGACGGCGGAGGATGAGGCGTTCGAAAAGTTTGCCAAGGGCGTTGAGTAGAGCAATGGGGCGGTATGACTCTGGAAGGTGGGGAGGTTTGCCAGGTTTGGGGAAGGGAAGAATTATGGCCCGTTTCCATTGGGCCGGCATCAAGCCCTGTTCCCAGAGCGCGTTATAGAGGGTGAGAAGTCGGGTACGAGCAGTGAGGGGGAGGTGGCGTAGAATCTCGTTGGAGAGTGTGTCAGGGCCAGGTGCGGTGGGGGAGAGAGAGGCTATAACGTAGTCGAGGTCTGAGGGCGTGAACGGAGCGTTGTAGTCTGACGTGGCGGAGAGGGAACCCCAGAGGTGGGGGTCAGGGGGGTTGAGTGGGAGAGGAGGAGTGATGGAGGTGGAGATGATGGTGTCTCGGAGTAGCATGCCCACTTCCAGTGGATGGGTAAGGGTCCGGCCTTGGTGATGTAGAACAACCGGCGTCCGTTTGGGTTCTTGGGATGTGCTGAACCATCGAACACGATGCCAGACTTGCGGAAGGGGAGTGGCGTGGTTAAGCCGGGCGCAGTACTCGTGCCAGCTTTTTTTCTTGAGGCTGCGGAAGAGGCGGCGGGCTGAAGCGCGAGCGGCGCGGTAGCGTTGGTAGTCGGAGAGGCAGCGAGAGCGCGTGGCCCGTTTGAGAAGAGCTCTTTCAAGGCGGATGGCGGTGCGGTAGTGGTAGTTCCACCAGGGCGGTGGAGTGGGGAGCGGGGAGTATGGAGAGCCTGTGGAAGGTATGGCGGCGGCGGCAGCGGCTTGCAGGTCCGTTGTAAGCGCGTCAACAGAGTCCGGGGAAGGGACTGGGGTGGCAGTGATGACTGTGTGGAAGAGGGGCCAGTCGGCGTTTTTGAGATCCCAACGGAAGGTGGTGGCGGGCGGTGGGATTGGAGTGGACGGGAGAGTGATGCAGATGGCTTTATGGTCACTGCCTCCTGCGGCAACGGAGGACCAGGTCAGTGTACCTGCGATATTGGGGGAGGCAAGGGAGAGGTCGGGGACGCTGCCGCCCGTGGGGGAGGGTCGGGGACGCTGCCGCCCGTGGGGGAGGGGCGGGTGGGGCTACCGTCGTTTAGAAGAACGAGGGAAGTGTGGTCGCGTATCCAGGTATCGATGCGGCGGCCTTGAGTGGTGGTGACGTAGTCGCCGAAGTCCTCATTGCGCGCATTAAAGTCTCCGAGTATCAGGAGGGGCGAGGGGAGGAGGGGGAGGAGTGCGTCTAGTGTTGAGGTATTGACTGTGCCATGGGGATCGTAAAGCGAGAGGATAGTGATCCAGTCTTCACAGAGGAAGCAGCGGATAGCCACGAGTTCAAGAGGAGGCAGCGGAGGGAGATGGGTGTGGGGCGGGGCACGCGGTCTCAAGCGGCATGGAACGAAATTACTTCTTGGCGCTGGGTGGCCAGGACAGTGCATTCGCGTAGGTAGTATGGGCAGTTTCGGGAGCGTGCTTCGTGGGGTTCCTTGCAGTTGGGGCAGAGGGGGCGTTGACAGGAGTGGTCTTGGGTGGCGTTCGACCCGCAGCCCTTGCAGCGGGGGGGTGCTGCGACAGAATTTGGCGAGGTGGCCGAAGCGATGGCAGTTGGAACATTGTCGGGGTTTCGGTTGGCAAACAGTGACCGGGTAACTGATGAAGTCCAAGAATACCCGTGCTGGTGGTTCGGCGAGGGTGAAGTCAAGAAAGACGGTGGTGGTGCCTGGTAGGCGTCGAGCGGCGGATGCTTGCGGGGTTCTGGCTTGAACGTAGGTAAGAATGTCAGCGGCTGGGAGAGACTGGTCCACTCCTCGAATCAAGTCTTGGCTTTTGGGGACCGTGGGGTCTCAAATGGCTTTGATGGTATAGAGGCAGGAGCCGGGGGGAGGCATGTTTAGAGACTAGGAGGTCGCTTTGGGTGACTGAGCTGGGGACAACGAAAAGGTCTCCACTAGGCAGACATCGAGCTTCTGGAACCTCGCCTTCTGCGAGGGCACGGATGAAAGCCGAAAGCTCAGTAAATGGCATTGAGCGGAAATAATCGGGCTTATCTGGGGCCGGGGAGATGATAATCGGTAGTCCAGGGAACGGATGGGTGGCGTCTGGTCGGTAGTTGTGCGTGGTCCATTGCGGGATGGCCGGATTGGAAGGACGAGGACGTTTGACGTGAGAGGCCGTCAAGGTAGGAGTAACTGTGGTAGGCGGTGTAGTGCTCGAGGAACTCGGTGTAGTTATGGTAGTGCCGGGCCGGTAACCTGACGGCTGGCCGCTGGGAATAACTGCAGGCAAAGGCTGCATAGGCTTAGCGAAGCGCGGAGACGGTAAACGAAAGCCGAGGGAGCGTAAAAACTAAACGGGTTAAGAGGAAAAACTTGGGCAAGCGTACGGGCGAAAGCTACGAAGCTTGGGCAGAAAACGGAGCGAATTATTTAAGGATGCCAGATTGAAAGCCTTACACCCGCCAAAATAAAATTTGAAAAAAGCCCAAAAAACCGCCACTCGATATTTCGAAAAGCAGCCCAAAACCGGAGTGAGTTCTAGAATTCCCAGCATAAAAATTAGCCAACAATTAATCGTTAAAATTGTAATTAGTTTTGATTTCTAAAATTTCGACGCTTATTACATAGTTACCAAGTTACCAACACCATTTAAAAAAAAAAAAAAAAACAAAAAAGAAAAGAATACCAATTTCACATTATTCTAATGATCTAATCATAAATTGACGAGTTATAACCCTCAATCAGTTCTAAGGTTGGATGGAACGTGGAGCTTTTTATATTTTTCATATGAAGTCCAAATCTTAAATATAGAACGCTTTCTAACAACTCTAAACCCATTCGGTTTCTTAAGTCGTTTTTTATGATATTCACTTCAGAAAATACCCTTTCGACGTGGGCATTGGAAAGGGGAAGGCAAAGAAGTGTGACAGCACCTTCCGCTAATTCTTGCAGAGGATTTTCGTTTGAAGAGTCTTTAAACATAAATACTTCCTTCCAAAAGGCTGTAGCGCTAATTTTTTCTACCCAAACGAGGCTTGAAATATGCCTCAGTTGAGTTTCTAATTTCCCTTTATTTTTAAAAATGAACTCTGGTAAGCTTTCAACAGCCTTCCGTCAAAATCTTTGTAGGGGCAATTGCATTCAGTTTCCTTAACACATTTTGACTGCTTGGCAGTCTAAATTGGCATTGAATGGCCACGGATTTTATAAATTCAAAACACCTTTCTTCAACTATATTTTTAGCATCAGCCGAGAGTTTTGAGCTTTGCAGCTTTGTTGAAAATTCCACCCCTAAGTCACAGTGTTTTGGACTTAGATATAAAGTTTTCATATCTGTTAAATCCAATTTTAGGAGGGTGTTCCTTTCTTTATTGTAGTTGAAGACCATTGGTTTCAAAATCCTTTTTAAACTGGATTCAAAAAAAGTTTCGAAGTCCAAGAAGAGCTTGAGCAAATCTCCGTCGTCCAATTGAAATAACTTGTTCAGTTGTTTTATCCGATTCAATACGGGTCGGAGAAAAATTAAATATAATCTGTTCGTTTCATCTTTGAACATGTCTCTAAGGATTCTTGTAGTATAGCACTTTTTAGTGTCGGGGTGGTCAGCCGCCAAAGAAAAATGCAACTTTAATGCATCATATTGCGTGTAAATTCTTTCGATGCAGTCGGCGACCATAAGCCAACGGGTGTTTGAAATTTACATTAGCTTGAGGGGCTCTTCGTCATCATTTAACACTTTATACAGTTTTTGATATGCTTCCTGCTGTTTTGAACTATGAGCAAACCAATTGTATGTTTCTCTTATAAGAAATTCAATGTGGCTTGGTAGGCTTTCCATGGCCTTACTTGCCACCAAGTCCAGCGAGTGGCAAACACACTTGACTAAAATTAAGCCAGGCTTTTCTTTTCCCAAAAGACTATAAACTGAATGATTGGTTCCGCACATAGTGCTAGCGCCATCCGTTCCAATTCCAATTAGATTTTCAAACTTTAAACCATTGGTTTCAAAGAAATTCTTAATCTCAACAGTGATACCTTTCGCAGTGGCATCTTCAATTTGAATAATTCCAAAGAAAGTCATCACGAACTTAGACGACGACAAGCTAAAATATTTGACGGAAAGGCACAATAACTTCTTCGTACTTATGTCAGTTGACTCATCGACCAAGATGGAAAATGGACGGTCTTTTAGGTCCTTGAATAGTTCCTTCTTAAAATAAGGTGCCAAAACATTTCTAATAATGGCCCCACATTTTGTCCTGTGCATCCGAAAACCAGTGTCGTCAAATTCAGCGTTAAGGATCTCTCCGAGTTCGTTAACTGATGTTATAGAAGTGTTGCAAGCAGCGAATAAAGCTATTTGTAGTTCTCTCCTTTTTCTGACATTTTGAATTTTATAGGCTTTGTTTACTGCAAGAACTTTTATTACAGGAACTCCAAACGCTTTGGACAACGTAGGGACGTCTACAGGCTTCAGCTTTTTCTTGTGTTTTTTCCGTTTTGGTACGATTAAATCGTTGTAATGCGCCCTAATATGGCAGAAGCATAATTTACATCGAACAAGTTCGTCACTTTCTTTTCCTTTCGCGAAATCTTGTAATTTTGGGTCGTTCGCCCAAGCGGGATTGTATTTTTTTGAATATTTGGACCACTTTCCCATTATAAATTACTGTTTAATTGGTTCTGAAACTGAAATAATCACGACAGATTTTTTTGATAGAATCCGATTATCCGAGTGTTCGTTCGACTAAGAAGGTAGACTAGCACGGTTCTAATTTATGATTATGTCATGTGAAACTTGAAGTTCAGTGAAATGGTAATTTATTTATCTTTTGGGTAAAATCCCAAATTCCCAAGATTCTTGAAATATAATAACCCATTATACTCTTTATCGCCCGCGGCGCTTCCCCAGAAGTTCTAATCCTCTCTTTCCTTCTGCGGAGGACCTCCACTTGTCAATCATTTTGATTCAAGTTCTAATAATCAACGGGTTATCTGGCGTAACAAATGATAAGTCTTGCTAAACGTGTTGGTAAAAATTCAGCTATAAAGCCGAAAAATTGTTACTTTGAATTTCAAAAATTAAACCAAACAGCTTGAAAAATATAGTGTTGACTGAATAATAAGAACAGGTGTGAATTCCAGAAATGGTTGTATAGTGACGATAATGGGGAAAGTTGACAAAGTTCCCTTTCAACTCGAAACTAATTTCATCCCCTAGTATAACCTCAGCCTAGTAGACGTTGCTAGAGATCTTTTCATTGAAAACGCGTGAAAGCATCAACTGGAAAGGTAATAAGGTGATAAGGTGGAGAGAGCGCTATCATCGGACAATGGACACCCACCGAGAGAATTATCACTCCTCAAAATGATTCGGAGAAGAGATAATAGAATTCGTGCACAAGATTCCAAGAAAATATATTATTATATATGTTATTTGATCCCCGGATCTCCGTGCCCCCTTTTCCTCAAGGCTCAAATCACAACGTCAACACCCCACTGTGTTTTGTAGGTCCCCACAATACAAGGGGGAGATACCTTGTCGTTTGTCCAGATGTCCTATGACTATAACCGATAGTCGGCTTACCGACAGCTGCTGAAATTTTTTTTCAAATTCTAATGGCGGTATTCTCAGTACATGAAGCCCAAGAAAAAACTCGAAAAGCTCAATTTCCCGCCAACAGCCAACCCTTTTATTTGCAGCCAATATTTTAGAAAAAAAAAGCCCAATTGGCTCCTTTCCAGCCCAATATGGCATCTGGAGCGAAACTGATGCGACTGTATGCAGCAAGAGCTAGCTCAGAAAAAAAAAAGACGAAAGCACTTTTTGCATTGACCAATGAGAGAGAGGAAATGTTGAAAATAGTTCTTTAAGATCACGTGGGGCGTCCGTCATAGTCGCGCGTCACAGTCTCACAGATGCGATAGTAAACAAGTAAAATGGCGCCTGCGCGTCGCCCGAGACTGAAGGTTTTACGATTACCGGATATAAACAATTATATTTTTGTAATCCTACATAAATAATCGAATTTTAGTCGCAAATGGCATTTTAACCTTTCTCAGTTTCACATTATAAGTTTTAAATTCAATTTAATACCATGTATTTGTTAGTCCAAAGTCTTTAAGCTCGAATTGGTCTAGGCCTTGGTTAGTTCAGTTGGAGGAAACTTGTATATTAAACTATCGCTCTTTACTCCGACGCCGCCCATTAGGCCCGGCCCGGCGCTACGTTCAACAATATTTTTGGGGCGGCCGCCGGTATGGAAAAATCTCGGCGAGGCGCGGCCGCCGGTATGGAAAAAACTCGGCGAGCCGCTGCCGGGTTTTTTTTTTACGGCGTCTGAGTCTATATCGCTCACAACTCGATCCATTAACGGTTACTTAAATAAACCGAGCTCAATTTTAAAATGCGGCTCACCTTCAGTCTTTGCCAAAACAACAATATACAATGTGATCTTTATTTAAAACCTTCAGTAACAAAACAAATTCAGCGTGACAACTGTGATTTTATGTTTAACGCATCGACTCAAACAAATGCGGTAATTATTAAAAATATAATTGACACTAAAGATTCATCTACGGATTTTATTTTTGCAAAAATAATCTACTTAATTAAATTTATCGAAAATATTATGCCTATGCCTAGTTTTGATTTGACATCCTCCATAATCTCCATAAAACAAGTTTTAGAGGAACTGGTTTTTTTGTCGCAGTGCCACTCTTTCTCTATGTACCAAGTGAAGCGGCCGTCCAAATCACGTGGGCTTCAAAACCGCGTTACATTAATATTCGCCTCCGCGCCTAGGGGGGGGGGGAGAGCAATGTAAATTTGGTGGAGCGGGAAAATTCAAAGCAATACACTTCTTGATATAATTATTATTAACTTCTGGTAATTTTAAAAAACTACTAAATTTTTACTTAAAAAAAAAGTTTTTTTATTCGTATTAAATACTTTTAAACAAGTCTTGTTCTTACTCAAAGGGAGAATGCAACCTAACAAAAATTGGTTTTTTTCGATTCCTTATGTTTAAAAAGACCTCATCCACTAGTGAAAAAATTTACAAACAAATATTAAACTAGAAATAAATTTAAAACTTACCATTAAAATCTAAAATTTTTCCCTCAATATTTAAAACCAACGTGAAACTATTATCGTAAATTAATGATCGAATCCATATGTACATACTTCCATATGTACATAACCCTAAAAGATTAAAGTAGTCCACGCCAATTCCTCGTGAATAAGAGTAATATTAACACATTGTGTATTCATCGGCCTTTAATTAATTATTGTCTTTATCATTTATCCTTATATTAATTGTCTTTATCATTTATACTTATATTAATTGTCTTAATCATTTATACTTATATTAATTATTATCATTTTATTCTTATTGTATTCATAATTGTGTACTTTAGTTTAATTATTGCATTTATCATTTTATACTTGTTTAATTATTGTACTTATCATTTTGTACTTAGGTTTAATTATTGTACTTCTCATTTTGTACATACTTATAAAGATAAATATATTAACTGAAATTTATACATTAGTTCAGGCTATATTTTGAAAACTTCACAGCGCCTGTGATTTTCCGCCCTTACTCCCTCCCTTCATCCTGGAATCCTCTCCTTCCCTATAAAAGCAAAAAAATCCTTGGTAACTTTATC
This sequence comes from Odiellus spinosus, assembly GCA_963920705.1. NCBI lineage: Eukaryota > Metazoa > Arthropoda > Arachnida > Opiliones > Phalangiidae > Odiellus > Odiellus spinosus. The sequence goes on along the minus strand of OY987225.1, from coordinate 9,337,389 downwards.
CTTTGAGATTGTTACCAAGCAACACGAAGAGCCAGCACGATCGAATCGAAGAGCCAACAGCCACCGAAGAGTCAACAGCCACCGAAGAGCCAACAGCCACCGAAGAGCCAGCAGCAAAGCACGAAGAGCCAGTAGCCCAGCACGAGAAGAGTGCTCACGTTTTTTCACTTACTTGTGAAATGTAAGTATAGTTTTGATCTTAAATGTTTAGAATGGGAGAGATTGTCCAATAAGTATATTCTTATAAAATTTTCGATTGAGCCAAGATAGAATAATTTTAGTTCCAAAAGGTTGCGTATAATTATAAGAGATTATTATTATTATTATTATTATTATTATTATTATTATTATTATTATTATTATTATTATTATTATTATTATTATTATTATTATTATTATTATTATTATTATTATTATTATTATTATTATTATTATTATTATTATTATTATTATTATTATTATTATTATTATTATTATTATTATTATTATTATTATTATTATTATTATTATTATTATTATTATTATTATTATTATTATTATTATTATTATTATTATTATTATTATTATTATTATTATTATTATTATTATTATTATTATTATTATTATTATTATTATTATTATTATTATTATTATTATTATTATTATTATTATTATTATTATTATTATTATTATTATTATTATTATTATTATTATTATTATTATTATTATTATTATTATTATTATTATTATTATTATTATTATTATTATTATTATTATTATTATTATTATTATTATTATTATTATTATTATTATTATTATTATTATTATTATTATTATTATTATTATTATTATTATTATTATTATTATTATTATTATTATTATTATTATTATTATTATTATTATTATTATTATTATTATTATTATTATTATTATTATTATTATTATTATTATTATTATTATTATTATTATTATTATTATTATTATTATTATTATTATTATTATTATTATTATTATTATTATTATTATTATTATTATTATTATTATTATTATTATTATTATTATTATTATTATTATTATTATTATTATTATTATTATTATTATTATTATTATTATTATTATTATTATTATTATTATTATTATTATTATTATTATTATTATTATTATTATTATTATTATTATTATTATTATTATTATTATTATTATTATTATTATTATTATTATTATTATTATTATTATTATTATTATTATTATTATTATTATTATTATTATTATTATTATTATTATTATTATTATTATTATTATTATTATTATTATTATTATTATTATTATTATTATTATTATTATTATTATTATTATTATTATTATTATTATTATTATTATTATTATTATTATTATTATTATTATTATTATTATTATTATTATTATTATTATTATTATTATTATTATTATTATTATTATTATTATTATTCAGCGCGTGAAAGTGAACGGTCGCAATTTTTTCAAGCTCGCGACATTTTTTAAAAACGCTCGTGTTTTGATTTTTTAACTCTCGCGCCCTATTTAAAAAAGGCTTAACTTTTCGTATTTTAAAGTAGGCTTAACGTTTTCGGATTTTATTGTTATTCTGTGGATTCTAGACAATCCTTCCGTTTTTGGATGGTGCAACAGGACTGATTCGTCCGTGAGTACTCATTTTACTATGGGCCCTCCCCCTGATAGTTGTAGTATCTGCAATAAGTCTTTCTACGGAAAACAATCGATTATTTCGTGTTTGGGAGGCTGCAAAAGGCGCCGACATCAGAAATGCCACGGTGATTCTACGGCTTTTACATGCAAAACTTGTAAATCGGCTAACTCCGGCAATACTTCTATGAATTCTTCCCCATCGTCCTGTTCCATGGAATATGTTACTTTGCCTGAAGTTCATGAGGCTCTAAACCAGCTCCTTGTTCCGGACAGCCTCACCCGGGAACCTAACTCTATCTTGGACAAGATTTTTCAAAAAATTACTTCCGTCGAAACCTTGGTGACATCACTTGTCTCCCGGATTGATACTCTTGAATCTCGCATTGTTACCCTGGAGCGAGAAAAGGCAGAGTTGACCAATGAACTGCGGTCTTCTCGAAACAACGGTTCGGAATCGGCTTCTAATTTTAGGCAATACACTGGCTCTAGTTTAAACTATCAACCTCCATCTAATGATTCCTTCGGAGGCTCTTTTCCTCCTCCGCCATGGGTCCGACCTGGTTCTGCCTCCTTCAGCAGTGTCCTCCAGGAAAATGCTAAAACTCGTTCATCTCTTCAGCCTCCCGCTCGTCCTCAGCGTGCCCCAAAACCTATTAAAGCAGGTATGGCTCTCAACTCCAAGATCAAGGCAGCTGAGAAACTCCCCAACCGCGCTTCGAACTCCCGGAAGGCTATTTTTGTGAGCTGGCTATCCCACGACCTCCTTTCCAGCGAATTGAAATCTACTTTGGTTAATGATGAGGGTATTACATCGGCAATATGCATTCGACTACGCACTAAGAATCCCAATGCCACCCACTCTTCTTTCTATGTCTCTTGCACTGATGAAGCGGATTTTGAGCGTCTTTCCGACCCATCTATCTGGCCTGTAAACTGCATAATAACCGAATTTGGCGGCTCACTCCGCGATGACTTCAAACACAGCTCCGAACTTGAAACTCAAGCTTAATAATTGTCGGAAATATGCAAAATTTGTCAATAGCTTACCAAAATGTTCGCGGCCTTAGAACTAAATCAAAGGACTTTTTTCGTAACACTGTTTTACAAAATTATGATGTAATATGTTTAACCGAAACCTGGCTTAACCAGGAATTTTTCAGTAATGATTATTTCCCAAGTACTTTTGTTGTTTATAGAGCTGATCGTCCAGATCCACTATACAAAAATGTTCGGGGGGGTGGTGCCCTTATTGCCGTAAAGCGTTCTCTACCCTGCGCTAGGCGCCGTGACCTTGAGGGAGTAGATGAATGTGTTTTTGTTGAAATGAAACTTTCTCGCCACCGTTCGCTCGTTCTTGGTTGTGGCTACTTTCGCCCAATGAATAATGATAGTCAATACGCTAACTTTAAGGATCATCTACTTCATGCTTTAAATGCTTGTGATGATGATATAATCTTGTTGGGTGATTTTAATCTTCCAGGGGTGAACTGGGATCATTACGGCACTCAGGGCTGCACCTCCCTTACAACTTCCAAGGCTTCCCATATTTTTGAGCTTTGTTTTTCTTTAAATCTTAACCAGTTTAATTGTTTTCAAAATTGTAAAGACAACATTCTTGATTTGTGTTTATCTAACCTGAACGATCTACAAATTAGCAAAATTGATGAGCCTTTAATTAACATTGACCACTTTCATATCCCTTTTTCGGTAATTTATCCTGTGGCGATCAGCCCCACTGAGCCTCCTTCGCAGCCAGCCTATAACTACCATAAGGGTGATTATTTTATGCTCTACAACAGGCTGCAGCAGTGTGATTGGTCTGTTATTTTGTCCTCTACGGATGTTAATTTTTGTGTTGAGACCCTTACTACCTATATCCAGGAATCGATGAATGCAGCTATACCAAAAAGGTGCCGGAACGTCAAGGACCGCTTCCCAAATTGGTTTTCTTCAGAGTTAAAACAGGCTTTAAACAGGAAAAAATATTATTTTAAAAAACATAAACGTTTGCGAAACATGAATGATTTCATTTCATTTAAAAAATACAGAGCGCTTGCTCGCCGTCTGATTGAGAGAGATAAAACTATTCTTACGGAGCGAGTGTGTAAGGATGCCTTAAAACATCCAAAAAAATTTTGGGCTTTTGTCAATGGAAACCTGAGGGATGGTTCTGTACCATTATCTCTAAAAATTAATGGTGCCTTGGTTACAGACCCTGAAGTTTTAGCTGGTACTTTTGCCGATCATTTTTCTCGGGTTTCAGTTGACAACACAAATCCTGGTGCCCATTATAATTTACAAATTCCTTTTGAGGCTGCCTCCTACTCTCGACAGGTAATTTCTCATTCAGACGTCTACCAAGCTATAACAAAGCTTCTTCCAAAATTTTCCACTGGGATTGACGGAATTCCCGCATTTATAATTAAAGGCTGTGGTGACATTCTTCTCCCGATATTGGTTTATATTTTTAATTTGTCCATTTCGTCTCAAATTTTTCCTGACTTCTGGAAACAAGTTTTAATTGTCCCCGTGTATAAAAATGGCCCGGCTTGTGACTGGACAAATTACAGACCTATCTCGCTGCTGTGTGTTCTTGCTAAGATTTTTGATATTGTTATGCATGCTCATATGCAGCAATGGTTTAAATCATTCCCTAATGACTGCCAACATGGCTTCCTCCCAGGAAAGAGTGTCGACACTAACTTGGTTTCCTTTTTTGATTACGTTGCTCCCGCTGTCGAGGACGGTAGTCAGGTTGACGTTATTTACCTTGACCTGGCCAAGGCCTTCGACCGGGTGTCCCACGGTTTTCTCTTTGACAAATTAGAGGCTATGGGCATTTCCGGTGATGTTTTAGGCTGGCTGCGGAGCTATCTCAGTGGTAGATTGAATATTGTTAAATGCAATAATATAGTGACGAATGTTACTTTTGAAGTTAATTGTGGTGTACCTCAGGGATCGTCTTTAGGTCCACTTTTATTTAATATTTATCTCTATGATCTCCAGTTTTCCGTTGTGTCCTCGAGACTTCTTCAATTCGCAGATGATAACAAAGTTTGTAAAACAATAGATAGTGCAGAAGACAGTTTACTTTTACAGCGGGATCTTGTTGCCATCGCCTCCTGGTGTGACCGAAACAATCTCCCTATTAATCCTTCTAAATCGGTACACGTGACCTATACTAGGAGAGTCTGCCGAGAGGTTTTTTCTACATATTCGATTGGTTCTTCTCAAATTATTCGTAAAAATAGCACTACTGACCTTGGTGTGCTTTTTGACCGATCTTTTTATTTCCGAGAGCACATATCGAGTACTGTGAACCGCTGTCGCCGTACTTTAGGAGTCATTCTCAAAATTTCTAAAAAGTTGAATTCCCTAACTCACTTTAGACTTCTATACACAAGCCTGGTGCGCTCTAGAGCCATGTACGGTTGCCTTATTTGGGGTGGTTCCAGCAAGTACCTTCTTGAAAAAATTGAGGGCATACAACGAAAATTTGTTGAATATAGTCATACTAATTTTCTGCGAGATGAACCTTACGAATATGATTCTTTATTAGAGACATTAAAATTGCCTTATCTTTCCCACTTTCGTCAAGTTTTCGAACTAAAATTTGTTTTTAAACTTTTAAATAACTTAATTCCATCATCTCACTTATTATCAAAACTGAACTTCTTTGTTCCGAGGACTCTCCGGCAAACCAATGTCTTCTATATCCCCAGAAAAACCATTAATCCTATTATGAGATTTCAGGAAACATGCAATTACTTCAAAACCTCATTCGACTTGTTTTCATGTAAAATTACTGATATCCGTTAATCCAATAATCTCTGAACCATTGTTTTTATTTATTCCTCTGTTTTTGCTATTGTATACTTTTGTTTACTTGTATTTTCATATATTTGAATGTTAATATTAACTGTACATCGAACAATTTGAGTAACTAAGTGTGTAATCTCGTGAGCATGTTTGCTTTTTTTACACACAATAAACAAGATTTTCATTTCATTTCATTTCATTATTATTATTATTATTATTATTATTATTATTATTATTATTATTATTATTATTATTATTATTATTATTATTATTATTATTATTATTATTATTATTATTATTATTATTATTATTATTATTATTATTATTATTATTATTATTATTATTATTATTATTATTATTATTATTATTATTATTATTATTATTATTATTATTATTATTATTATTATTATTATTATTATTATTATTATTATTATTATTATTATTATTATTATTATTATTATTATTATTATTATTATTATTATTATTATTATTATTATTATTATTATTATTATTATTATTATTATTATTATTATTATTATTATTATTATTATTATTATTATTATTATTATTATTATTATTATTATTATTATTATTATTATTATTATTATTATTATTATTATTATTATTATTATTATTATTATTATTATTATTATTATTATTATTATTATTATTATTATTATTATTATTATTATTATTATTATTATTATTATTATTATTATTATTATTATTATTATTATTATTATTATTATTATTATTATTATTATTATTATTATTATTATTATTATTATTATTATTATTATTATTATTATTATTATTATTATTATTATTATTATTATTATTATTATTATTATTATTATTATTATTATTATTATTATTATTATTATTATTATTATTATTATTATTATTATTATTATTATTATTATTATTATTATTATTATTATTATTATTATTATTATTATTATTATTATTATTATTATTATTATTATTATTATTATTATTATTATTATTATTATTATTATTATTATTATTATTATTATTATTATTATTATTATTATTATTATTATTATTATTATTATTATTATTATTATTATTATTATTATTATTATTATTATTATTATTATTATTATTATTATTATTATTATTATTATTATTATTATTATTATTATTATTATTATTATTATTATTATTATTATTATTATTATTATTATTATTATTATTATTATTATTATTATTATTATTATTATTATTATTATTATTATTATTATTATTATTATTATTATTATTATTATTATTATTATTATTATTATTATTATTATTATTATTATTATTATTATTATTATTATTATTATTATTATTATTATTATTATTATTATTATTATTATTATTATTATTATTATTATTATTATTATTATTATTATTATTATTATTATTATTATTATTATTATTATTATTATTATTATTATTATTATTATTATTATTATTATTATTATTATTATTATTATTATTATTATTATTATTATTATTATTATTATTATTATTATTATTATTATTATTATTATTATTATTATTATTATTATTATTATTATTATTATTATTATTATTATTATTATTATTATTATTATTATTATTATTATTATTATTATTATTATTATTATTATTATTATTATTATTATTATTATTATTATTATTATTATTATTATTATTATTATTATTATTATTATTATTATTATTATTATTATTATTATTATTATTATTATTATTATTATTATTATTATTATTATTATTATTATTATTATTATTATTATTATTATTATTATTATTATTATTATTATTATTATTATTATTATTATTATTATTATTATTATTATTATTATTATTATTATTATTATTATTATTATTATTATTATTATTATTATTATTATTATTATTATTATTATTATTATTATTATTATTATTATTATTATTATTATTATTATTATTATTATTATTATTATTATTATTATTATTATTATTATTATTATTATTATTATTATTATTATTATTATTATTATTATTATTATTATTATTATTATTATTATTATTATTATTATTATTATTATTATTATTATTATTATTATTATTATTATTATTATTATTATTATTATTATTATTATTATTATTATTATTATTATTATTATTATTATTATTATTATTATTATTATTATTATTATTATTATTATTATTATTATTATTATTATTATTATTATTATTATTATTATTATTATTATTATTATTATTATTATTATTATTATTATTATTATTATTATTATTATTATTATTATTATTATTATTATTATTATTATTATTATTATTATTATTATTATTATTATTATTATTATTATTATTATTATTATTATTATTATTATTATTATTATTATTATTATTATTATTATTATTATTATTATTATTATTATTATTATTATTATTATTATTATTATTATTATTATTATTATTATTATTATTATTATTATTATTATTATTATTATTATTATTATTATTATTATTATTATTATTATTATTATTATTATTATTATTATTATTATTATTATTATTATTATTATTATTATTATTATTATTATTATTATTATTATTATTATTATTATTATTATTATTATTATTATTATTATTATTATTATTATTATTATTATTATTATTATTATTATTATTATTATTATTATTATTATTATTATTATTATTATTATTATTACTCTATACTGGATAAAATACTCCAAAAACTTGAATCAGTTGAACTATCGGCGGTAAACCTAGCTGCTCGGGTGGAAATTCTTGAATCTAAGATTGAAACACTTCATAAGGAGAAAATGGATTTGGAGTGTGAATTGCGGTCTTACCGACAAGGACCCAGTGGCGGATCTCAATTTGCCAACCTTACGAGTGTTGCTTTCCGTCCACCACCCATGAACAATTCAGGACCAGCCTCATTTAGTCAGGTTCTCCAACGTGGAAATCCTGTTCCAGTTCTCAATCAACCTGTACGACTTCCCTCACATACCGAAAAAAAACCGGTCAAAGTTGGTTCGGCTACTTACTCCACCATTAAGGCTGCCGAAAGACGACCCCCTGGTTCAATAACCTCGAAAAAGGCTATCTTTGTAAGCTGGTTGGATTATAATCTTCTCTCCAAAGATCTTCAGAAGACTCTTGTAGAGGAGCAAGACATAGCCTCGGCTTGCTGCATTCGCCTCCGTACGAAGAACCCTAATGCAACACATTCTTCTTTCTACGTGTCTTGCGCTAACGATTCTGATTTTGAGAAACTTTCCGATCCTTCGATTTGGCCCATCAATTGCATAATCACTGATTTTGGAGGACAACTTCGTGATAATTATAAGCATGACAGTGAACTTCAGTCTTCTAAGTAATTTACCATTATATGAACTTATTGAAAATTGCTTATCAAAACGTGCGCGGGCTTCGGACTAAATCAACGGACTTTTTTCGAAATGTCAATTCTCAAAATTTTGATATTATTTGTTTAACAGAAACCTGGCTTAACCAGGAATTTTTTAATTCTGACTATTTTACTAATTCTTATATTGTTTATCGCGCGGATCGTCCTGATCCGAACTATGATCAGAATCGGGGTGGTGGTTCTTTGATTGCCGTGAAGCGTGATTTGACTTCTGTTAGACGCCGTGACCTTGAAGGAGTGGATGAATGCGTTTTTATTGAATTGAAACTTTCCGCTAAAAATTCGCTCATTCTGGGAAACGGCTACTTTCGGCCTACAAACACTGACCTTCAGTATTCAAAATTTAAGGAACATTTACTTGGAAATTTATTAGATTATTCTGGTGATTTGATTTTGTTAGGTGATTTTAATCTTCCCAGAGTTGACTGGAATCTTTACGGCACTCAGGGTTGCACTACTATTACGAAGTCTAAGGCTTCCCACATATTTGATCTGTGTTTTTCGTTCAATCTTAATCAGAATAATGCTTATCCTAACAGCAGTGGAAACACTCTTGATCTTTGCCTGTCCAACATCAATGGCTTAGAGGTCGGCAAGTTGGATGAGCCTTTCGTTGATCCTGATAAATTTCATGTACCTTTTATAGTTACTTGCCCGGTCTTAATACACCCGGTTACCCAAGAATCACAATCATTCTATAATTATCAGAAGGGTAATTATTCTTTGCTTTATAATACACTTCGGGAGTGTGATTGGTCTTTGGTTCTATCTTCCCGGGATGTTAATTTTTGTGTGGATACTTTAACGGGGTATTTGACTGGCGCTATGGATGTCGCTATACCAAAGAGGCGTGCCCTTATTAACCGTCGGTTCCCACATTGGTTTTCTATGGTACTTCGTAATGCTATCGATCAGAAAAAGTACTTTTATAGAAAACATAAACGTACTGGAAACAATAACGATTTCATTTCCTTTAAAAAGTACCGAGCTATTGTGCGCAAATTGATTACGAGAGACAAAGATATTTTGACTAAAAGGGTCTGTGAGGATGCCTTGCGACATCCCAAAAGGTTTTGGAGCTTTGTCAATGGCAACCTGAGGGAGTGTTCGGCATCCATTTCAATAAAGAAAGGGGATACTTTGGTCACGGATGCCAGTTCCATAGCTGGTGCATTCGCTGAGCAGTTCTCTCGGGTTTCTGTTGATGAGACTGATCCTTCCCAACACTACATGATGAACATTCCTCGTAATGATACTCACGCCCTATCTAGTTTCGTCATCTCTCCAATGGACATCTATGGCGCCATAAACAGACTTCCTCTTAAATTCTCGACTGGTATTGATGGTATCCCTGCCTTCATAATTAAGGGATGTGGGGATATTCTTCTGCCTATTCTAGAACATATTTTTAGTTTATCCTTGACTACTCGGTGTTTCCCTGAGCTTTGGAAGCAGTCAGTGGTTGTGCCTATATACAAAGCCGGCACAGCTACTGACTGCGCTAACTACAGACCTGTCTCACTCCTATGTGTATTGGCAAAGATATTCGACATGATAATGCATTCATACCTGCAAAGGTGGTTTAGTGTTTTTCCCAATGATTGCCAACATGGCTTTATCCCTGGAAGAAGTATTGATACAAACCTCACTACTTTTATGGATTTCGTTGCTCCTTCGGTGGAGGGCCGTGGCCAGGTTGACGTAATATACCTCGACCTTGCCAAGGCCTTCGATCGTGTCTCGCACGGATTCCTTTTGGACAAGCTCGAGTTTTTGGGTTTATCTGGAGACGTTCTGGGGTGGATTAGAAGCTATTTGTCAGGTCGGGTAAATATAATGAAATGCAATGGGGTGATTACCAATGTTAGGTTTAATGTCAATTGCGGTGTCCCTCAGGGCTCTTCTTTGGGTCCATTGCTATTTAATATTTATTTATTTGATCTTCAATTTTGCGTGAAATCCTCGATGCTCATTCAGTTTGCCGACGATAATAAGGTTTGTAAAAGTATTGATGACGGTCGGGATAGCCTCCTTTTGCAGAGGGATTTGGATGCCATTGCTGTTTGGTGTCAGGCTAACAATCTACCCATTAATCCGGCCAAGTCTAAGCACGTGTCCTTCACTCGACGTATTTCTCGCGAAATTATTACAGAATATTCTATCGATCATTCTCCTATAGTCAAACATTCGACTGTTATGGATCTCGGCGTTTTATTTGATAAGTCTCTTTTGTTTAGAGAACATATTTGCAAGACAGTTAATCGTTGTCGCCGTACCCTGGCCGTTTGTTTGAAACTCGCCAAAAAAATAAATTCTTTAATTCATTTTCGCTTATTATATATTAGTCTTGTTCGGTCACGTGCTGTTTACGGAGCCCTAGTATGGGGGGGTTGTGGTCGGTATCTTCTGGATAGGATTGAAAATATTCAGCGAAAATTTGTGGAATACAGCCATACTGTATTTTTGAACCGGGAAATCTATGATTATAATTATTTATTGAACACCTTAAATTTACCAACTATTGTCCACTTTCGCAGTTTATCTGAATTCAAATTTATTTACAAAATTATTCACAATTCTATTTCGTCATCTCCATTACTGTCTAAACTAAATTTTCTTGTACCAACATCCATAAGAGAACAACCTATATTCTATGTTCATAAATTAACTATAAATCCAATTATTCGTATGCAACACACTTGTAATTTATTTTCTCAAAAGTATGATATTTTTTCTGTCAGGTTGATGGATATTTCCTAACTTTTATATAAGTTATGTTTTCAAAATTTATGGTATAAATTACTATATTTTAAAGTTCTGGATTATATAGTGTACTGCTTTAATTTTTAGATTGTTATTCTGTATAATTGGTCTAATATCTCTATGTTATACTGCTGTTGTTTTGTACGGTTTTTAATGTGCATAATCTCGTGAGCAATCTTGCTTTTATTATGCACTCTAAATAAACATTTCATTTCATTTCATTTCATTATTATTATTATTATTATTATTATTATTATTATTATTATTATTATTATTATTATTATTATTATTATTATTATTATTATTATTATTATTATTATTATTATTATTATTATTATTATTATTATTATTATTATTATTATTATTATTATTATTATTATTATTATTATTATTATTATTATTATTATTATTATTATTATTATTATTATTATTATTATTATTATTATTATTATTATTATTATTATTATTATTATTATTATTATTATTATTATTATTATTATTATTATTATTATTATTATTATTATTATTATTATTATTATTATTATTATTATTATTATTATTATTATTATTATTATTATTATTATTATTATTATTATTATTATTATTATTATTATTATTATTATTATTATTATTATTATTATTATTATTATTATTATTATTATTATTATTATTATTATTATTATTATTATTATTATTATTATTATTATTATTATTATTATTATTATTATTATTATTATTATTATTATTATTATTATTATTATTATTATTATTATTATTATTATTATTATTATTATTATTATTATTATTATTATTATTATTATTATTATTATTATTATTATTATTATTATTATTATTATTATTATTATTATTATTATTATTATTATTATTATTATTATTATTATTATTATTATTATTATTATTATTATTATTATTATTATTATTATTATTATTATTATTATTATTATAAGAGATTTATATATCTACATGTATATATATATATATATATTAGGGAATTCCAAATTCAAATAGGAATTTTAAAGGTAACAGCCACAATTGGGATGTGCAACGAAACTTCGTTCCTTGTGTGGAAATCTGTAAAAGGAGCGGATTTGCGGCACTTACCAGCAAATGGGAAACACCTAGGTGTTTCCCAATTCTAGGTGTTTCCCAATTCATCGTAAGAATACCGGGGAAAGAGGCCATATTGGCCGATTTCTTCGTGACGGAAGCAACGGGCCCTACCAAAATAAGTAATTACTAAAAACTAATTATCCTTTTAATAAACAGGTTGAGAACTGACATTTGGAACGTGTAGGTAAAGCTAACACAGTTTTATTCACACGCTTTCTTCGTGCGATTTCTCAATCCTCTATCGTGCATGACTAACATCACAGTGTATAATATAATATAATATTTATTTATTTTAATCATTTGACCAGCTTCAAATATGTTTGAGACGTTAATGGGAGCTCCAGTCGCCGCGAGGAATAGGCGTAAGATGGCTGCGGCCAGCAGTGGAGATGTAGCTGCAAAAAGGGGAAGGGGCGCTCAATGGGGAGCCGCCAATCAAGGGGCCACCGCTCAATGGGCCACTGCCGCCGCCAATCCAGGGGCTAATGCTCAATGGGCCACCGATGCTGCCAATCCAGGGGCTAATGCTCAATGGGCCACCGATGCTGCCAATCCAGGGGCCACCGCTCAATGGGCCACCGATGCTGCCAATCCAGGGGCCACCGCTCAATGGGCCACCGATGCCGCCAATCCAGGGGCCACCCCTCAATGGGCCACTGCCGCTACCAATCCTGGGGGCACCGCTCAATGGGCCACCGCCGCCACCAATCCAGGGGCCGCCAATCCAATGGGCACCGCTCAATGGGCCACCGCCAATCCAGGGGCCACCGCTCAATGGGCCACCGCCGCCGCCAATCCAGGGGCCACCGCTCAATGGGCCACCGCTCAATGGGTCATCGCCGCCGCCAATCCAGGGGCCATCAGGTTTGATTGTTAAGGGGGTGCTCCGTAAACTAGTACACTACACCCCCGCCAATCCGTGCGGCTACATCATTTGTCACTAAAGTGCCGCAAGCGAACCCGTGCCCGGAACGGGAAACAAGGCCAAAGAGCGGGAACCGAAGAACCCCAGACCAGTGCTCCCGCACACACGTGATGAGGCTAAGGCAGCAGAAGGAAAGTTATATGGCCTGGCGACCAGAACCCACACAGCAGTGCCATACGGCCCCAGTAATGTAACTGTGACCCAGCAAGACCGACTCAAAGGCAGAGGGAGCTGCCATGGCCCAGTTCGGTCCCTGCGAGTCGGCCGGGTGTGGGCGAGACGGCCGTGTTCCAATTCGCGGAACTAGGACGGATCCTAGAACTCGGGCCCCCACACCACGACAAGGATGGGACACTACCCCCACCCTGCGCACGGACAGGTGAAGGGGGGAGGGGCAATCCAGGGTCCAACGCTCAATGGGCCCCCGCCGCCGCCAATCCAGGGGCCACCGTCGCCGCCAATCCAGGGGCCACCGCTCAATGGGCCCCCGCCGCCGCCGCCGCTAATCCAGGGGCCTCCGCTCAATGGGCCGCCGCTAATCCAGGGGCCACCGCTCAATGGGCCATTGCCGCCACCAATCCAGGGGCCACCACCACTCAATGGGCCGCCAATCCAGTGGGCACCACCGCCGCCAATCCAGTGGCACTGGGCACCACCGCCGCCAATCCAGTGGCACTGGGCACCACCGCCGCCAATCCAGTGGCACTGGGCACCACCGCCGCCAGTCTTGGGGCCGCCGCCGCCACTCAACGGGCTGCTGCCGCCGCCATCGCTCAAGGGGCCACCGAAGCCACCATCATTCAAGGGGCCGCCGAAGCCGCCATCATTCAAGGGGCTACCGCAGGTAAAAATCATACCTTCTTTTTTTAAAGGGAGAATGAAGCCGAATAATTAAAAATAACCAAAAATATTTAGTTAGAAATTAGGCTTAACAGGATCCATAAGGAATTAACCCCTTTAATTGATTTACTTGGTTATCATTGCAGGCGACGATCTACAAAGAGACGATCTACAAAGATAAATTTTATAAATAAAAATTTAATAAAAACTATTGAAATGAATTTTTGGTATCTCTTGGTTTTTTTATTCATGCTAGAATAGCTCAGGTGCTAGTAAAATAGGCCTAATAAAAATATAATTATAAACAAAAGTTATATAGTCCAAATATATAAACCAAAATAATGCCTAATATAATTGAATTTTTTTTACATGGAAAGAAGAAATACACCCTGGAGTTAGGATTTTGGGAAGAGGCGCCATGGTGGAATTTTACCCAGAATTTGCCACAAAAATCAGTATGAAAAACCTGGGTGATCAATTTTTGGGGCTCTTCGAGAAAAACGAGAGATTACCGAGACAAGATTTTTACATATGCGATGATAAATCTTTTTTTAGGTATTCCTATGGGAAAACATGCCATAAGTCATTGCCCGTATGGCCTAAAATCCTTGAGCAGTTAAGGGAGGCAGTTCAAAACAATTGCAAGTGTAAGTTTAACGCGGCTGTTGTAAATTTATACAGAGATGGTAAAGACAGCGTAGGGTGGCAGCCGATGATGAAAAAGGGGTTCATTCAGTAATCGCTTCCTTGTCATTTGGAGCAACTAGAAAGTTTGAGATGAAGCCAAATGAATCAGCCGATGTTGTAAGGTCAGTTGACCTAACACACGGCTCCTTGCTTTTGATGAAAGGGGCCTGCCAGATTTCCTGGCAGCATCGCGTACCGAGAACCGCAAACCCCTTTCATGCTAAAGCAAGGATAAATATTACCACAGGTAAATCATGCTTCAAGTTTACAACCGGGCATATAACGAATGAACTGAAGGTCTGAGAGTTGTGTCGTCACAACTTTCGCGCGGGGAGAGAGGAAAAATCTCAAAATTGTAAAACGGCCGAGAAACAAGTCGAAATTGCCCTCTCTAGCGGTTAAGATAGGAACTAA
>OY987225.1:9196473-9318973 GCA_963920705.1 Odiellus spinosus | reverse complement strand
CATCATAATGGAAACAATTACAAAGATGGAAACACTAGCAACACGATTCCAAAGCCGAAAGGCAAAGTCGTAAATGGACGCTTTAGGGTAGACGATAACACCTGCATACGCTGTGCCATTACAGGGCACAAGAGCGCAGATTGCCCGCACCTTAAAGAAACTTGCGCAAGATGTAAGAAAATTGGCCATATCGCTAGAGGCTGTCTAAACAATCAAACTGCTCAATCAGGCTCTGGACCGAAGAAAAAGTTTACACCACGAGCAAACCACACACAAAACAAAGACTCTCAAGTTATCGACGAATATGACTGTCCAGTTTACCATTTGACCGACACATCTCGCCCGGACAAAAACAAGCCAAAGGACAAAGTAAATCAACTCGTTGAGGATGACATCATTCCACCTCCTCAAACTATAACTTGCAAATTAAATGGAAAACCTCTCGAATTCGAAGTGGACACCGGTTTCGGACACACGCTCCTCACTATTCACGGATATCACACCCTGCCAAACCCAGGGAAGTTAGAGACTTTTACACCAAACCTACGTTCCTATTCCGGAAACAAAGTAGAAATTCTTGGCAGACTGAAGGTAGAGGTCGAACACAACGGTCGACACGCCTCTTTACCAATCTTGATCGTAAATGGTCCAGGACCTAACCTGTGAGGGAGAAAATGGATTTTCTCAAATATTAACATCCTTCCCACGATAAACAGCATCAATCCAATCACGTTAAAAACTTCAGGCAAGAATGAAACCTCGGAAATTACCCTAGAAGGTATATTGGAAAAAAACAAAGCAATTTTCACTCCAGGAGTGGGTAAACTTCAAGGAATACAAGCTCAACTCCACGTAAAAGCTGATGCCATACCGATCTTCTGTAAGGCACGCTCTATTCCTTACTCTCGCACAACCGCAGTTGAAAAAGAACTAAGACGCATGGAAACTGAAGGGATTATTGAAGAAATCCACTACTCAGAATGGGCATCGCCTATCGTTCCAGTACAAAAGGCTGATGGAAAAATTCGTATTTGTGGAGATTTCAACTCAACGTAGACAAATACCCTTTACCCAAACCAGAGGACTTACTCGCCCAACTGGCAGGTTGTCACTTTCCGACTCTGGACTTACGAGAAGCATACAACCAAATTCAATTGGATGAAAACTCACGACAATATGTCGTCATCAATACTCCATTCGGACTTTTCCGATTCACACATCTAACTAAAGGAGTAGCATCTTCTTCAGCTATTTTCCAGCGAATCATGGAAGTATTGCTCCGTGGACAAAAACGAGTTCTTCCTTTTCAAGATGATATCTTACTCAGAGGCGAAACCGTAAAGGACCACTTACTACAATTGGACGGGACACTATCGATCTTTCAGAGGTCCAATCTCAAACTAAACAGGGATAAATGAAAGTTTTATGTATCACAAGTGGACTTCTTGGGTCATACCTTAGACGCAGCCGGGTTACACCCACAAAACTCCAAAATGCAAGCTATAATGGGCGCGCCGACTCCTCAAAATCTCGAAACACTTCGCTCCTTCTTAGGACTCCTAAACTACTATGCGAGATTTCTACCAAATAATTCAACGCGGTTGGCGCCGCTTTATGATCTACTCCAGAAATCATCTAAATGGAATTGGGGTACGGAACAAGCCACGGCTTTCCAAGAAGCCAAAAACACGCTTCAAAATTCTAGCATCCTAGTACACTATGACGTAACTAAATAGGTGATACTCGCATGCGATGCCTCTCCTGTAGGGGTTGGTGCCGTCATTTCACATGAAGTTTATCACCAAGAACAACCCATCGCTTTCGCCTCAAGAAGTTTGACAAAAGCGGAGAGAAACTATTCGCAACTTGACCGTGAAGCCCTCTCTATCATATTTGGTGTAAAGAAATTTCGCGATTATATCTACGGCAAGAAATTTATTCTCATAACGGACCACCAACCGTTAGTCACGCTCCTAGCTGCCAATAAACAAGTACCGCAACTAGCAGCAGCGCGCCTTCAACGATGGGCACTTCTCTTAGCAGCTTACACCTACGAAATTAGGTACAAGAAAGGTTCTACCCATCAAAACGCAGACACGCTTAGCCGATCACCAATCCCGCATGATCAAGAGGACACACCTGCATCAGCAAAGTATGTTTTCCTCATTCAAGACATAACATCAGGACCATTAACAGTCCTAGAGTTAAACAATCTCACATTGGCCGATGAGGAACTTCAACAACTTCACGAAAACATGCGAAAATATTGGCCATCAACCAACATCGAAAATAATATGAAACCATATTATCGCAGAAGAACTGAACTTTCGAATTTTAACAACATCCTATTATTGGGAAACAGAGTTATAATCCCCAAAAGTCACCGCCAAACACTGTTATCAGAGCTTCACAGTGCCCATCAGGGAATAGTAAAAATGAAAGCTACATCATGTGGCCGAACATTGATAGTGATATAGAATCATTGGCAAACTCATGCAAATCCTGCCAACAGGAATCGCAAATGCCAAACGCAAAATACACACCATGGGATCAATCAACAACTCATGCAGACTTCGCCGGCCCTCTGGAAGGAAAATTCCTACTCATCTTTGTATATTCATTCTCTAAGTGGATAGAAGTGGAAATCACGCGTACCACCAGCACGGAAGGGGTAACATCGTTTCTCACAAAACATATAGCAAGATTTGGCGTAATGCAAACCCTTGTTACGGACAACGGCACGTGTTTTACTAGTAGAGATTTCAAAACCTTCATCGCGCACAACGGCATTAAACATTTGCTCACAGCTCCTTATCATCCCGCCTCAAACGGACAGGCTGAAAGAAGTGTAAGAACCGTAAAAACTAGTTTACGAAAATTATCGGGAGATTTCAATGAAGTCACTAAAATTATAGACCTGGGCCTGGAAAGTTTCCGCACTGGCAATTTGGAAACTCGATTAGCCAGGATCCTTATGAATCATCGTCGAGCTCCGGTCAATCGGTCATAGAAGGAAAATCCCATTCGACATTATGTATGGAGGTCGCACGATTCTTACACGCCTTGATTTATGCAACCCTCTCAAAATAGAAGCAAAACCTGACTCATCTAGAAGTACTGCAAAGCCAAGATATCAAACAGAAGATAAAATCTACCCAAAATGGTTCGAAGGTGCAATACAATCTCACATGGGAAAAATGATGTACCAAATTGACACTCCACAACGTATTATCAAACGCCAACAAAATCAAATAAGACCACGACATCCAAAGTCCAATCACGACGAAATCTCAAATTCATCTACAAATTCAAGGGACATGGGAAACCCACAAGAAATGACGCTTTCACAAACACCTTCTAGTTCAACTAACGAAGCTACGCTTGTAGAAATCCAAAAAGGAGGTACTCTTCCTCTATCAAATCCTCCAATAGAGCCAATTAAGATCATACCCTTATCAAATGCTTCAATAGTGCCAGAAGAGGTTATACTCTATCCTTCAACAGAACCAGAAGAGATTATCCATACAGATCACGTTTTAGCCCCGCACGAGTAAAAAGGCTCTCTTTAAAGGTCCGGCGAAACCTATTTTTTTCTTCAGCCAGAACAGACGAATTATCCCACTCAATAGCGTGTCCATCTTTTGAGTCCCAAATATGTTTAGCTAAACCGTTGGATAGGTTCGCCTCCCTAACACACTTTTTATGTTCACCTAATCTTATGTTCAAACTTCGTTTCGTTTCACCAACATATTTCTGGCCACATTTACACCCTACTTCATAAACCACGCCCCTCATCTCATTAAACTCTTTTGACGGTTTATTTTTAATCAAAAGAGAACCCAGGGATCCTGCACTACTAAAAACTACCCCCACTCCTAACGACTTACACTGTCTCTTGGTTTTCTCAGAGATCCCCTTTACATACGGCAGGCTTAAAATGGGCAGCCTCGTTTTCTCTTTTAAACTATTGGGCACCTTTACCTCGTTTAGAGCAAAGATATTATTTACCATCGATTTAGGGTAGTTACACGTAAAAAGTTGTTTTTCAAAAATGACCTTATCTTCCTCCGGGAAATCTGACAATGATTCAATTCTATGTTTTATACTTTTTACCATGCCTATTTTTACACTTTGTGGATGGGCCGATTTAAAATTTACAAAACTTTTCGCGTGTGTTGTTTTTTGATATATTCTAGTTTGAATATTATTATTCGAACGCGACAGGTAAAGGTCTATACCCTCTTTTAATTCTGCCTCATAGGTAAACTTTATATCATCATCTACCGAATTCTTTAAATCCAACAGTTCATTGTTATCTATAGGTCTATACCCTCTTTTAATTCTGCCTCATAGGTAAACTTTATATCATCATCTACCGAATTCTATAAATCCAACAGTTCATTGTTATCTATAGGTCTATACCCTCTTTTAATTCTGCCTCATAGGTAAACTTTATATCATCATGTACCGAATTCTTTAAATCCAACAGTTCATTGTTATCTAAACTCTTAAGTTTTACGATTAAAATGTCATCCATGAACCGAATTGAGGTTTAATCGAGAATCCTTAAAAATAGTATCTTCTAAATTTTTCAAATATAAATTGGCGATAATCGGAGATAAAGGGCTACCCATAGCTAATCCATTAACTTGTTTATACATCTTTCCATCAAAAGCAAATACTGAATTTAATAGGCATAGTTGCGAAAGTTCAATAACTGTATCCACACTTAGGTTCGTCCTCCCTTTAATGGTAGGATCATTTGAAAGCTTAGCTCTCAAAATTTCCAACGCCTTTCTAACAGGTATTCTCGTATATAAATTTATAATATCTAAACTACCCATTTCTAAATTTTCGTTAATCTCAGTCTCTCTAAGGGTCTCTACCAATTGATACGAGTTTTTTAAGGAATATTTGGATTCCCCCACTAGGGGTTCAATAACTTTGACTAACTGTTTAGCCGCGTTATATAACACGCTATCACGTGACCCTACTATTTATATTTGGTAAATTTAGAACATACTATTTTTAAGGATTCTCGATTAAACCTCAATTCGAAAATAATGTTATGGCGGCGGTCCCTAAAAATTAAAGTTTTGAGGTTGTTATACCGGGAAGTATCAGTCTTTTTAAAAAAAGTTAATTTAATTTATATTTAACCATGGTCAATAAATTTAATATTAAAAAAAAAAACATATACTATTTACACAAAGACGTCCCTTCAAATGAGAAGAGTGAAGCAAGCCAATGTCGTTTTTCTTAATTCACAAGGCCTACAATCCACTCGCTTTTAAAGTGCCCGACCCTAAAAGAAATAAATACACTAGCGTGTTGGAGTCCACAAAATACAAAATAATTGGGAAAAAAGGACTAAACTGAAATTTCGGTAGCGGAAAAATATGGAAAATGTTCCGGAAAAATATGCCTTAGTCATTTTCCGTAAAGCCTTATTTATGGATAACCTCTTTTTCATAGACCATGCGAACGTTAATTTTCTCATTGTCTTTATATAACTTGATTCAAAAGACACGCATATTTATACTTTTTCATGTATATTTCGGAAAGGTGTCTTTTTCAAACGAACGGCATTTGCTCGGTACTACTTGTTGGAGTTTTTCAGTAATGTTTCTCGATGCAGTTTTAGCTAAGAAATCGTTTAAAACTACTCCGGACGCTCTACGAACAATAGAACAGACGCTATTGCCAATTGTGTAGTTTTGGTCGGCCATTTTCCAAGACGGCGTCGAAAGCACACGAAGAAGAGTTGGGGAGACTTCACCACGTGAAAGAACGCCCCAAAATACATAAGAAACCGATGAGAAAAATTCTCAATTAATTCTAGGTACACGAGAAATTTGAGCTAAAGAGACTGTACTATATTCTATTTAACCTTAAATAAAATATTTTTGTAAATTTTCAGCATTCGACGTCCAAAAACAGAACCCACTATTATAAATGCTTTTATACGAAAACACCCTTTTGGAAGTGCGCAAATGAGAACTGCTCTGTTGACAAAACTGCGCTTTTGAGAAACTGCTCTTATGGGAACTGCGCTTATGGCTACATACCAGATGTTAATCACATCGATATTAGTGATAGTTCCTCTGACGAGGAACTCCAAATTGCCATAAATTAATATCCTATTTACAAGGTTCGAATAAAACCTAGAATTAGCTCATCTTCCAAGAGAAATATCATAGCAAACATTAACAAAACGGCACATGAAGATGATTTGTGGAGATTTTAAGACGACTATAAACCCAGCTTTAGATATAGAGAAATATCCTCTCCCTAAAACAGAGGATATATTTGCAACACTGGCTGGCTGCAAATATTTTTCTAGATTGGATCTGAAAGATGCCTATAATCATAAACATTAAACTTATTTTTTTCCATGGTATTATTGTACTATGATAATTTTAATAAAGAGAAACCACATGGAAGGAATACTATTTTATTGGGTGTAAATGGCCCGCAATAAAAACAGAGAGCTTTCGGCTCGAGAGCCTTTATCAATCTAACAATATGAACTTAAAATCTATACAGAGGTAAATTTTTAGTTGTCACGTGAGTCAGCCTATTTTTTAAAACCGATTGAAATGCTTATCATTTAATACCCCCATAATCCAGATTCTTCACATCCTTCGTCTAAATTTAACTCCCCCTGTTTTTTAATAAATAAACCCTCTATGAACTTCCGCTTATAATACCCATTTTCATTATATAAGATTTTTATGCTATTGAGGTCAACATTATGACCTAAACCCTCCAACATGTGTTTCGCCAAACCATTATTTATATCACCTTTTTTATACAGTTTTGGTGTTCTTTAAATCGTTCTCCCAGGGTTCTTTTTGTTTCCCCGATATATTTTTTACCACATTATCATGCATATAATCAGTTGGTGCTAAATGAAGATTCAAGAGACGTAACAGTTATTAACACCACGCTTGGTCTATATCGGTACACAAGACTACCATTTGGCATCGCTTCGGCCTCAGCAATATTTCAGCGGCACATTGAAATGCTGTTTCGAAACAAAAGAGGAGTCTCACCGTTTCATGACGATATCCTGTTAGATGGAAAAACAAAAGATGAGCTACTTATCCTTATTGACAAAGTCTTAAACATATTACACTAAAATGGTTTGAAACTCCGCAAAGAGAAATGCAAATTTCTTCAAACATCAATAGAATTCTCGGGTCACGTTTTGGACGCTGACGGAATTCACCCGAACCGGAAAATCTGGAGCAACTAAGATCTTTCGTCGGTCTACTAATGTACTATGCTAAGTTCATTCCAAATACCGCAACAAAACTAGCCCCTCTCTATGAACTATTTGAGAAGAGGACCAAATGGAATTGGAACGAAAGACATCGCAGAGCATTTCAAGATGCTAAGGAAGCCCTAAAGGAATCCAACATGCTGGCAGATTATGACTTAAACAAAGAAGTCTACCTGGCCTGCGACGCCTCACCTTGGGGAATAGGTGCGGTAATTTTCCACATGTAAAAAGTAATGGAGAAGCCAATCTCCTTTGCTTCCAGAAGTCTCACTTAGGCTGAAAAGAATTACCACTAGAGAGGGAAGAGCTATCTATTATATTCAGGGTAAATAAATTCAAAGAATACCTGTATGGAAGAAAATTTTATCTTTATACGGACCATCAACCTTTAATTTATCTCCTTGCTGAAAATAAATCAATTCCAGCAATGGCCGCCGCAAGATTAATGCGATGGGCTATACAGTTAGCAGCCTACACATACGAAATTCGATATCGTAAAGGAATACACAACGCAAATGCGGACGCACTCAGCCGCCTTCCTGTGCCAACAAAAGACAAACCAATCACACCAGTCCGTACTGAATATTTGTTTCTTTTCAAGACAATAGATGATTCGCTTATAACGGGTAAAACACTGAATGAAGCAACAACATTGGACCCCACACTTCAAGAAGTCCGAAAATTCATGTCACACGGATGGCCTAACAAACCAACTTTCCGTATAAGTATATTACTTAAACGTGGGATTTTTCCCAAGTCCGTAAAACCTTTTTCCCGGGGCCTAAAAAGAAACTTTCCCTAAAATCCCCATTTAATTGATTAGTCAAATTTTGGGGTGGGCTAATAAGTGTCGTATCTTCTCCAGATATTTTCCTTGAGTGTCAAAGCTATTTTAACAGAATAGCCCGATATGTTGTCTACAAAACTCGCCCTAGTAACCTTAATTCGAGCGGGGCAAACTAAAGTTATGAATTTTGAAAGAAAAGTGTACCAAGTTAGGAGGTCCTACCATTCATATCAATAGGCGTATACGTGGTAATGTTTTAAAGATTTTAAACCAAGTTTCGCGTGCCGCGATGAAACGTTTATTTTGAATGGAAAATTTATTATAAAAGAGATATTTTCGCTATTTAGGCGTAGAAAAATCTACAATTTTCGAAATATTCAAAAAGCACTTGCCTCGGAGATAGAAATCACAAATAATCGTAGAAATTAAGGAAACGTATTAGCGAAGTTTTTTAATGTCTTATATAATACTAAGATTAAGTACAGTACATTAAGATATTTAAATCCATATATAACAATAAGTATATTTTAACATTTTGCTTATGTAGGTCCATCATGTTTTTTGTAAATAAAATCGTATAAAATATTTGAATTAGTGAGCTAAAACCACATTCTATTACGGTCTACCCTCATTTCGCCCAATTTATTTTCGCCCGATTTCATTTCGCCCAATTCCCTTTTCGCCCAGTTTCTTTTCGCACAATTTCATTTCGCCCAATTCCCATTTCGCCGAATTTCATTTCGCCCAATTCCCATTTGGCCCAATTTCTTTTAGCCCAATTCCCGTTGGCCCAATTCCCATTTGGCCTAATGTCTTCTCGCCCAATCTCGCTTCGCCCAATTTTGATTTGAACCAATCTCATTTTGCCCAAGTCACATTTTTCCACCCAACCTAGCCTAACCTAACCTAAATTAAAAAGTCACTTTTTTGGCCTACTAAGACTTTAAATTTTAAAAGGTTTAAGCTTTAATCGTTTTAGGCGAAAAGGGAAGAGAAATTTTTGGGTTGGGCGAAATGGGAATAGATAATTCTAGGCTAACTGATAAAACGATTGGGCAAATTGGGATTGGGCGAATTGAGAAAAGGAATTTTTAGTTTGGGCAAAATGGGAAGAGATAATTTAGGGCCAAATGATAAAGCGATTGGGCAAAGTAGGTTTGGGCGAAATGGGAATAGATAATTTTGGGCAAAAAATGCCTTGGGCGAAATGGGAATAGATAATTTTGGGCAAAAAATGCCTTGGGCGAAATGGGAGTAGATCATTTTGGGCGAAATATTTTGGGCGAAATGGGTACATACCACTATGACTATTTTTTAGTAATAAATTATCTATTTATTATTTTCAATAAATAATATCAAGGAGTTTCCAACCACGATGCCCCGTTGAATGGACAGCTCCATACCGCGGCCTCGGCAAAACTTGTTTTACACTAGAGCTCCCGCGCTCTCACCCCTTTCCCAAATTTGATCTCTTTCCTCTGTGACAGTGCCTAGACCCGGCGATATTTCGCCCTCTATAAATCGGACCAGTAGGAGCGGATTACCCGTTTCGTCAATCTTAAAAAAACGTTCATCTGATATCTCCTCCGCCTTCGGAAAAATCGACATCTAGCGTTTTTCCTGGGATAAAATTGATGAAATCAGGGAGGGGAAAATTTGCCAATTTCGTGGAGGATCTGGAGTTAGGAAAGCCGCTCTTTTGGAAACTCTTAGTGATCCGCTCCTGATAGTACCACTAGCAATGAATTAAAATTTTTCTATCGCACACAAACGCCATCTAGACATGCTTCTTCAATAATTTATTCATACGTCATTGTTTCGAGTCCGCCACAAGTTAATATCACATTCTGACAAAAGATTAGGTTAAATTAGGCTAGGCTTCGTTCAGTCGTAGATTATGGTCCTCCTGTTAATTCCATCTCCACATTTCGAACGTATTAGTGATGTCGTCATTCTAGACCTTATTTACTTGTCTTGGTTGAAGGAGCTTTCTTAATTACTAGTAAAGTCTATTTTATCGTTAATAATTGCAACATTAACGTTGAGGATTTTTTTTCCTATTTCCAGCGTAAATTTAATGGAGGGTCTATTTCGTAAAATGTTTTTATAATTGTGTGATGGCAGACGCGTCATCGACATATCTTAAGCAAATACGGGGAAATTAAGGTTGGTTGTGGGTTTTGTATACGTATTAACTAAAACCTTTGGGCTTAGCGAAGATCCTTTATTTAGGGCGATATACAATCTTAGAAGTAATTTGATCAATGTTCAACATTTTTATGAGTTATTCCCAGGAAAGCGTTTAAAATTTTCATCTTTATTTTGAACTGTTAACTGAAGGCAAAACTCGTTTCTGAAATTCGATCCGTCGACCGACATGATAAATTATTGACTAAGTGTTACATTTTTAAAAAAATAATACATTAAATTAGGTACGTTTGATTAAACTATGATTTGTACATAGATTATAAATATTCTAAACTCGTGGTTGGCTGAACCAGTGTCGCGCGCGATGAAGAACAAACGCAGCGGCCAAAATGAAATTCAATAATGAAAACAAGTAGTAGAGATAATCGTATAACCCGTAAACATCCCGAAAAAGACCTGCAATGAGAAAATGTTTGAGAAATGGAAACCTATTCGTTCTCAGTCTATTGAATTAAATATTGGTTCGTGTTTTTGCGTAGCGACTGTTTGGACGGCTTTCAACCACCTAATCTATAAAGACGCGCCTCGAACTAAGTTACCATAGAGGTGAATATGTCTCGAGAAACGTGTTGAGATTGGAGTTGACTTTTTAGAGAGGTTTTTATATATAGTCTTATACAAAATTGATTGACTATGTTGA
Source organism: Odiellus spinosus (assembly GCA_963920705.1). Classification (NCBI taxonomy): domain Eukaryota; kingdom Metazoa; phylum Arthropoda; class Arachnida; order Opiliones; family Phalangiidae; genus Odiellus; species Odiellus spinosus. The sequence goes on along the minus strand of OY987225.1, from coordinate 9,308,053 downwards.
ATAACTTAAATAACGAGCCCGGTACTTCGTGGTTGAGAGAAACGGATAATCTGTAGATGAGGCTACGGCGACGCTACATAAATCTGAACTACTGACTTCCCTACAGTACTTCTACACGCCGCGACCGTCTCTCATCTTCTAAGCGTCCTACATCAAACTAAATTAAAGACACGCATTTTAATTTCCAGGCTACCCAAATAATAAAGTGGCCACGATTTCGAATATTTTTTTTCCATATAGTGAGATGTCTGGAAGATATCTATAAGAAATGTCTTACGGTTATCTCTTAGGGACGTCTTGAAGTTACCTAAAAAGGATTTGACTCTTGAATTTGGGAATAAAATATCTTGAAGAGATATGTATCTATTGTTAGGAAGATTAGGGTAGGCTAGATGAATTATGCCCATTAGCGCAGTTCCTATTAGCGCAGTTTCCCATAAGCGCCATTCTCATTTGCGCCGTTCCCATTAGCGCAGTTTGTCATTAGCGCCGTCCCCATTTGCGCAATTCCTATAAGCGCCGTTTCCCATTAGCGTAGTTTCCCAATAACCGCTAAGTCCTAGACGCACAATCCAATCTTTCCTAAATTTTTTTAAACCCTACCTTCACAAGGGTTTCCTGTTTCAGCATTTATTGTCTCAGAAGAACTAACCTAAACCACTGAATAGCGTTCAAAAACGATGTTTTCTAAAAGAGAATTAAGAAATGTGCATTACCTAAATGGAAAATTTGTAATTTAGTAGAACCACTTTGTCCTTTATTTTTGCATAAAAAATAAATTGACCCCTATTAAAATTAAATCTGTAATTAAACGCGACGTAAAATTTACAAAACTGACCCAAAACACGGAAAAACAGCAATATCATGGAAAACTGAACAGAAACACGTGCGCAAAAATGACCCCACAACCTATTTCGTTTTTTTCAATTTTTCGTACATTATCTGAAACTGCTAACAACACTTAAAACTAAAATGAACAACAATTATTATTAAAATTTACATGAACAAAATAAATCGAAAACTATTGCATATGAGTTGCCGAAAGTAGGCCCGAACTCACTACCTTCTGGTTAGAAGCCGTCTATGCTAACCACTCCGCTACCGAATCACGGGAAATCATTTAAAAAAACGGCGCTAATGGGAAACTGCGCAAATGGGAACCGCGCTAATGGGAAACTGCGCTAATAGGTACATACCGGTTAGATTAGGCTCGATCATCTACTGTCAATAGTTGCTATCATGAAAGAGGAGGAGCTTACTTAGGAATGTTGCCGTCGACGTCTTCAGCTACTACATAGCTTGTAAAACTCGTAGCACTCGTGACCACCGAGCATTTCTTAAGCTTATTTTTTATATCCGTGTCACCTTTAAAGGTCGGCTCTCTTCCGAGTGAGTTCCGAGCCGTCTGGCCCCTAGCGTTTTATGAAAACTGAAATAACTGCCCCGTATAGCTTTAACGCCACGTGATTTCGTGACGTAGTTAGCAACATTCGAACATGATGTCGCACCCGCAAGTTATTTTATAATATCAACTATTTCGTAGCAAAATCTGTAGGTATCGCTACCATTAGTCGCGAATGTTTGTGGTTACGTTTCTTACCAATTAAGAAAGGCAATGTCAACTGAAACAAGCCGGAACACGTTGAAGTGATTCCGTAGGCTGTTGCTATCCTACCAGGGCCGAGAGCGACGAGCAAAGTTCCGCGGGTTGTGACGCCCGCGGCGAAACAAACTGTGTATAAAAAGGCCATGGTCAAAAAGACGTAACCCGTCGTCAGCGTCATAAGTAGCAACATGGAAGCGGCTACGATGGACGCCACAGCCGATATCGTTTCCTCGTAGCAAAGACGAGCGTCGATAATTATCGATATAGGGATCCTGGCTAATTCGCTGAACGATAATATCTCCGTGATATACAGGTTTAACTCGGGATTTAGGTGGATATCTCTGCCAAAATCGAGCACCGTCATTCGAACTCCCATGACGCATCCGAGAATCACAGTCTGAGAGACGCAAAGCAGATAGAAGGCTTTTTCGTGAAATAACGCTGAAAGGATACTTCCGAAACTCTCCACGTCAGCGGATCTCGGTTGCTCTAAGGACGAGTTCAAACGTATACGTTAAGTTAAAGCCTTTAATTTCCTCGATGACGTAACATCCTAGCTTGTTATATGACAAACAATAAAACTGTTTTAGAAAAGAATTTAATGCGGAGAGTAAGGCTATCCTCAAATGGAATCTCTGAGGATCCATTTGCTTCGAGACATCCAAGATGCTGCCATGGCGTCGGCGTAAATATTGAAACGCGCCTGAATTTTTTCTCTCCCTGACTGACCGACTTGAGTCCAACGTCACGGTGGTTGAAGCTTATTTTTTCCCCTTTAGTTTTTCTAAGACATCCACGTTTAAATTTGCTGTTAGCACGTGTTTTATAAATAAGTTCTAATATTTTGGTTTGTCGCGTCAATATTAATTAGAAGCATCTCAGAATTCTCTCTTAGAACCAAAAAGAATCTTCGCTACAACGTTAAAACAAACCTTTGTCTATTTTGACTTTCGCTCCCGCCACGTTGATTTGGTTTCGGCCATCAGCGATTGTTTTTAATAATCGGCCTTTAATTGGTCGATTTTCGTCACTGCGTGGCCGAATCAGTATCGCCAATAGTAGAGCTTGGCAGTACACAGCCCCGTGAATGAGCCACGATGGTTCCAAGCCGTACACCTCCCACGATAATCTGACTATTCCTGGTAGAAATAATCCACCGATAGGAAAAGCCAACGAAACCAAGACTAAGGCTTTCGATAAATCTTTCTCGAAATGTGACGATACCACTTGAAATGACGTCGATACGGCCAAACTGGAACCCGCACCTACAACGCATTTTTCAGTAAAAGTGAATTGACTCAAAGAGAGGGATATTATTGGGTAGAAATTGTACTCCCATTTTATTTTATTTTTCTCTCTGATTCCTCTTAATAGGGGATTGTAAAAAGGTGAAGAGGGAAAGAATTTAGAGGGTAAAGATCGGGGTTTGGACAAGAAATTTCTGATTATATTATCTTTATTCATAACTTAAAATTTTTCGAGGAAAGTCTATGATAAATCCAATGTAATCGCGAATAATTTTCCGATTATTTTTTTATGATTATAAAAAAAATTAACTGATAGTTGTGGATTATGTTGTCCAAACCCCGATCTCTATTAGAGGGGAAGGCACTATAAACTGTTTCGCCACCATATGTCGTCACGTAAAATTTTCGCTAGCCTACAACAGTACAAAATATCCTTCTCATAGTAATACAAAGTCGTTTTCCCCCTCCGTCAAAGTGGTATACCACGTGATCAGCGTAATTTCTGAGTATTTATGGGGTTTTACTCAGCAGGGGTGCCCTATTACAATAAGGTTTCGAATCTAGGTAGCCAGCAGTCTTTCCACCAAAGTTTGAAGCGCGTACAAAACTTACCTTATCTGTTATCCTTAAGAATTTTTTATTTATAGGGATATTTAGGGCTTCCCTTTACGCGCGCTGACCATCACGTTTGGTGACCATTTGCCCGCAGCTGGTTCACTCTCTGTAGTTCAACTTAACTTGGCAGCACGTATAACCCTACTCTTTCCTTTATCTCTAAGAATTGTTTTCTTAGAAGTGTGGGGAGCGTTACTCAAAGAGGGTCCCCAATCTCCCGTTGTTACTAAAAAAATTAAACCGACATCTCAGGCGATTTTCAAGTAGAAGTTGGTTGTTTTAAAATATGTGCAGACTGATTTATTTAAGTTATCTGGCAGTTCCGAAAACACAAACACGTTACCTCCATCTTTTTTCAATCCCCTATTATATCTTGTTGAATTTTTGAAATTTTTTAAAAATATTTGATTATAATTATATAAAACATTATTAGGCTTAGCTAACTTGTGTTGGATTTTTTCACCGTTATCAAAGGATCAATCAGAACCAAGAGCCAATTACACGAGGCTCTATCAGTGTAAGGTCAAAAAACCCTGGCGACATCTAGTTCATGATATATAAATCTTTGTTTAAATTTAAGATTAGATTTAGAAAAGTTTACAAACTTTCTCCAGTTGAAGAAGCGGGTACGTTTTTTAAACTATATCCTTCGCCAATTGCGAATTTTTGATGATGCAGCTACAAACCTTTTATAAACCTAATTTTCAAGATATCTAAATTATCGCCGAGATGTGAGCTCGTGTGATGAGCGCTTGACTCTGATTTGTTAGTTGTTAATGATATCTAAATCATGTTTAGGATATAACGAAGGAGCCATTTTTTCATAAGCAATACTTCATTTCAGCTCTTAATATCCCTTTAAGCTAATTATAATGACAGTCGTATCCGAAAAAAAAAGGTAAAGTTTCTTCTGGATACCTCTTATAGTCATACAAATTACGAGCCATTTGATAGGATCGTTTAATGGACTGAAAACGGATAAACACGAGCCAAGCAGGCCGAGAATGCTCGAAAGAATCAAAGTTTTCTTCGCCTTAAATCGGTGTAGGATTGGGCCACTGAAAATACCTGGAAATTAGAAAATATTAGGTTAAAAACCAATAAATTCTTACTTATCTTATAATAAAACAGTGATGGGGTGCTTGAAGTAATAGAGATAAAGATGCCGGACTGGGTTACAAACGGGTTTAAAAATAAGATAAGCTTTATTGATTGCTTCTAAAATTCTAATCAAAAACTTTATTTATCAAAAGAATAGAAAGATAAGATTATCCATCGAATTGGAATCAATACAGAGAAAGGTTGTTGAAAAAAAATAGTCTTTTATCGGGTACGGGTACTTCTCGTGGTAAATGAAAGATTCAAATAACAATCATTGATAAGTTTTAAGAAGTAATGAAGAGAAAGGTGCCTGAATGGGTTACAAAAGGGTTAAAGCTTAGCCGAGCTTCGTAAATTGCTTCTAAAATTCTAAAGAAAAATTTAATTTGTCAAATAGTAGAAAGATAATCTATTTTTTTATCGGTAACGGAAAATTACATTCACTGGGTTCTTATACGGTTCAGCCCGTTAATTTTGACTATTATAATATTTATATTAGGAGTAGCCCATTAAATCCACCCTATACATTAGAAAAAGGGTTATTGTTTAACGATTTAGTCATCGATCAAATGGGAATAAACCATCTCGATTAAGTGGATATTTATCAGCGCTTATTTTTATGATATACAGACGAGAAATTAAGCTAATATACCTTGGATTTATATTCAAAATGCATTTAGTGTCGTCGTTAACGTACCAAATAGAAAATTGGCTGAAAGTAGAGCGTTTACGCGATAAGAAGCCTTCTCTTTGGTGACATCGTAGCGATCTTGAATGATTACGAAGAGTACGCCGGAAGTTGCGGCAAATCCAGATACGAGTGACGAAAATGCGCAAGCGATTAAAGCGACGAACCACGAATAGGGGGAGTCTTTACAAGCGTTTCTTCCCGTCACGAATCCCAAAATTCCGAGCATAACCGCGAACCAACGAATACCACTTAGTTATGGACCTTTCAAAGAAATTTTCAATTTTGATCATAGTTTTATATCGTAAACAATTTGATAAAACGAAAAGAAGATAATACGCTTCAAAACATAATTGGCAAGTTAAGTTACATTGGATCGTTAGAAATAAATCTCCAAATATATGTTAGTTCTTATTATCAATATTATATCAAAAATGTCTTTGCGAACAAAGACTCAGAAGGACATGTTATGGCCTTGAATGTCTGAAGTGACAGATATTAAATTTTCTTTTAAAACATGAAATTTAAATGTAATTAGATTTTCTTTTAAAACATGAAATTTAAATGTAATTAGATTTTCTTTTAAAACATGAAATTTAAATGTAATTAGATTTTCTTTTAAAACATGAAATTTAAATGTAATTAGATTTTCTTTTAAAACATGAAATTTAAATGTAATTAGATTTTCTTTTAAAACTAAATTTAAATATAATCACAATCTGGCACGATTTAGAGTTTCAAATTTCAAAACAACTGATTTTATTCACTCGGAAATATTTAAGAAAAAACATAACAGACGATTTTCTCCCATTGACGCTTAACATTAAATTTCGCTTAATTATTTTTCTGGGAACTGTTATTTTTCAGTATAACGCGAGTCCACTTTTTGTTTTCTTAATTTAACCCGAATTTCCACGACTCGCAATTGAATGGATCGTTAAAAATACTTGCCGGTTTACTGGAATGTGTATATGATCAAGGGCAATGTGTTTTTTAAAGCCCGTTTAAAGTCACCTTCTTTTCTAACTTAGCAGACGACGCAAACCATAACAATTTGTACTTTCAAAGCTATATTTTGTGCGCAAGGGAGGAGAATTTCAAAGCGACGAATTTTAGAGCGGATAAGGTTTTTAAATAAATTGTAATACTTTCATTTTTCTTTTCATTAAAACCGTACAATTTAAATGATGATTTCCATAAGGGACCACTAATTAGTTATTAGGAGTTATAATAAAACATTATCCATGAATTAGGTTTGTTCGTTTGCAACCTAAATTAAAAATTAAAATACGGGGAATTTTTATTCCCTTTAAATTCCTTGTATAAGCATTCATAAGCTAACATGAACGAATTGCCTCGACTAAAGTCGAGGAGTTGTAATAAAACATTATCCATGGATTAGGTTTGTTCGTTTGCAACCTAGATTAAAAATTAAAATATGGGGAATTTTTTCCCTTTAAATTCCTTGTATAAGCATTCATAAGCTAACATGAACGAATTGCCTCGACTAATTAAAGAGCCTTAACTGTCGGTAACGCATATATTTAGTCTCCCAAGCTAACTTCTTACCGGTTTTGTTATATTTAATTACCTTACTGAAGTTTTTAGTTACGATACGTAAAATACTTTCTGGTTATTTTATTGCCAAGGTTCGTCATACATTCCAATAGAGAGCGTAATAAATCCTTATAGTCAGACTCTGAAAGCGGCTTACTAATAGATTTCATACTGTATCAATCTGACTACGGTTAGCTTCCCAACAAATCGTGAATTCAACTCGGAAAACTGGGTCCTTAATAGGTTCTACCCCGATTCGCCCAAAACATTTGGCCCAATTCCCATTTCGCCCAATCTCAATTGGCCCAATCCCAATTGGCCCAATTCCCAGTCAACCCAATTTATGAGGCCCAATCCCATTTCCCCTAATTCCCATTTCGCCAAATCACATTTCGCATAATTCCATTTTTGCCAAATTCTTATTTCGCCCAATCCACACCCAAGGCATATGCGAACAAAATCCTCTTGATCGGTTCCTTCGTCCTGTTTAATTATTTCTACACGCACTTCTTGATGTAACTAAACAATTTACTTTATTAATTTTGGTAACCTAACCCAACCCACCTTAACCCAACCCACCTTAACCCAACCCACCTTAACCCAACCAACCCTAACCCAACCCAATCTATAGAACAATTTTATTTATTAGTTTTGGTAATCTAACCTAACCCAAGCCAACATAACCCAACTCAATCTTAAGAACTATTTTCTTTATTAATTTTGGTAACCTAACCCAACCCAATACAATCTATCTTAACCCAACCTAACCCAACCCAATCTAAAGAACAATTTACTTTATTAGTTTTGGTAACCTAACCCAACCTAACAATTTTAGGCGAAACGGGAAAAGGAATTTTAGGTTGAGCGAAATGGGAATAGATAATTCTTTACTAACTGATAAAACGATTGGGCGAATTGGGACAAGGAAATTTTGGTTTGGGCGAATTGGGAATCGATAATTTTGGGCCAAATGATAATACGTTTGGGTGAAGTAGGATTGGGCGAAATGGGAATAGATAATTTTGGGCGAAATGGGAAAAAACCCCTTAGGTTGGAGTCAAAAGAACGATAAAGCCAAGTAAAAGAGCGAAATAAAATTAACGAATGGACGATGTGATTTGGTTTATTGTGAAATCAGGCTAATTTTATAGTATTTTCTGAGATTAACCAGACTCCTTTTACAAATGCCCAGATTAATGTATATCTTAAGATAGGCGCCATCAACGTTATAAACTTTGATATTTTGTATCGTCAAGAATCCATTCAGGTTCCATAAGAATATGGGATGGCCGCGATTCAATAACCATCCTCCCAAACTTTGTAGCAAAAGTTCGTCTGCTTCGAATCGATTTTTTAAGTAAATCGCTCCTGAAATCTATAATTAACCCGCGCCACTAACGACCTTGACATATTTTGGGTAATAAAAATGGAGCCGACCGAAAAAAGATCTAAGCGTACAAATGTTGCGAAAATTGCAGACGACCTTTTGTTACAAAGTTTGGGAGGATTTTACCAGAGGCTAAAGCTATGCTCCCATATTCTTATGGAACCTGAATGGATTCTTGGTATCGTAAAGAAGAACGTCGAAGAAATAAATATTTTAAGCCGCGTTCATATATAGACCTAAATTTCGCTTCGATTTCTATAACTGATTATGAAACCAACGTGAGAAATCAGTGTGTGCTGGTTCGGGAAGCAATTTACGGGGCAAGTCGCTTCGCTTCGATCCGCCAAGAAAATCACGAAACAGGCCGACACATCTTAAAATTATAGTTTCTGTCAAAAATAATTATTCAACGAGTTACAAACACGATTTACTAATTAGTTTAAGATAATTATTTATAAATTTTAAATTCTAAGCATTTTTTAAATCGACGCTAAGCCTTGGATTAGCGTCGAACGGGGGCGAACGGCCGCAACCCGTCTTGCCAGCTTGTGACCCAGGGAAAACGGAAAACGCCGAGTACCGGTTTGGGAACCGATTTTGCCCTCAAAAATGAACGAGGCTTAAGAAATCTAGCGTCTAATCTTTGCTCAGGGCAAAAAAGGGACAAAAAGAGTGAGAAATTTAGCGTGTTTTAAAGTGTAAAGTGTGTTTAATCATACACGACTCCTGGTTCTTGGTTTGAGGAGGAAATATCATTTCCCCAATATTTTAGGGTAAGCATGACGATGTAGAGGCTACACTTTGTGAAAATGAGACCTTAAACATAATCTTGAATCAAAATTATCCAAAAAAATGAGGTTCCTTCGCTGGTTCTTTCGTTGGTGCCGGTTCAACCCGTAAAGAAACATATATTAATTATGTTTGAGAAAGTGTAACTTAATATTTTTCAATTATAGCTATTGATTTTGGTAGCATACTAATACGATTTTATAACGTAACTAGCCGGTTTAATCAGGTTTTACCGTGGTTTGATGAGATTTAACTGAGGTTTATAGAACTGAGAAGGCAAGTAAACCTCGGTTAAATCTGATTAAGCACGGCTAATTACGCATCGTATGAAGATGGTAAAAGGCGTACAGCTTCGTCTCTTTTGCACCGACTCCTTCTCCCACCCTAATATATCTACCCTGGCAGGCTAACGGGAAGGATTTTGATATAAAAAAGTCTATATAACCGCTCAGTCAACCGCCCCTAGCACCTTCCCTTCCATTTCTAAGAAATTTAAATACCTATTACGCTTCGCCAATTTATTGGCCTAAGCTACTTTTTAAAACGGAAGCAGACAAACAAGGATTTATTTTCTTGAAAGATAAGATAAAATTAGCTTACGATTGTATTAAATCATTATCTGGATTATTAATGTACGACGTTGAAAATAAGTTTATGGGAAATCCATTACTTTGTAGAATATTAGCCGAATATATCAATATCATCGATAGGAAAGCGATTAAAATCTCTAATATTTCATTCATAGAAATGTACGAATCATTTGTGCGAAGTAAATTCGATATTTATCATAAGAGATAAAGGACTTGAAGTTAAATCTTTGCAAGCCTTTCATCAAATGCTTGCCTTGCGATTGAAAATGGGTAAACACGAACAATTATTCATTGATGAAGATATCAAAAGCTTTCAGTCTGAAGTTTTAAAAGTGAGTATTGTTATGGAAATGACTGAAAACTTGATATTCGTTCATCGAACATTCGCTGAATATTTTGTTGTGAATTATTTGTTGACGCGTAACACTAGGTTTCCACTGAGCGTTTTTCGCATAATTTAGAGGAATAGGAAAAATATTTTCCTATTTTTTTTTTTGCGAAATTCGCGTTTAGGCGTCGAAAGTTCTATTTCTATTTTTGCGGTTTTCCTAAAAGAGCGATTTTTTTCAACCAATCATAGGCGTTTTAGAGTTGTACCACGTGATCATACGAGATTTATATTTTCTGTTCTTAAAATTAAAACCAAGGCTTAAAATCTATGAGATAAATCTAGTCAGACTTCACTTCAGGCTGCGTCGTCAAGAAAACTCGTGCATTTATAAATAAAATTAGAAAAATGTCACGCACCCAGAATCTTAGAAGATTCTAGGTGCGTGATAATTTTTTTTTCATCTTCGATACAATAAATAAACTTTTAGAGGTTTAATTGTTTCGAGCCCATATGGTCGTCCATTTTTAAACTATTACTATACACACACGGTTCAGTTCAGCTCGGAAAGTCGGAGTTCAAGCTACTCTAGAAGGCGTTTTTCCATTTATTTTTTCGCCCAGTGGAAATCAACCCGAAGAAAAAATATGAATGCGGAATTTCCGCTTTTCACGTTTTTCGGAAAATTTTATCCGCAATGAAATTCTCCCAGTGGAAACCGAGTGTAATGATTCCGTCAAATCAACTGCCGTTACGAATGAAATTCTGCTTAAGAATGAACATTATGTTTTGAGAAACTTTTTAAACAGTGTTTTGAAAAGCGAAAAGAAACGTAGCGAATTTTTACCAATTTTGCGCAATTACGTCAATGATGTAATATGCTCATTTAACGAATCATATTTCACTAATGTAAAAGGTGAAACTGCGTTGATGGTTGCTGTGAAAGAAAAACATAAGTTTATTTATAACTTCTTGATCGATATTCTGTTGGAAAAGATAAGTTCTAACGACACGATATCTAATTACATTCATTGGAAATGTTTGAAAAACAAGACGAAGTTACATTACGCTTGCGAAATCGGAAGTATAAAGTGCGTGAAACGTTTAGTTGAAAATCCTCCGAGTAAAAAGTTTTTTAAATGGACAAACATAAATGTTTTAACGAGAAAAATGGTTACGGTGTTACTCCATTGTTATTGGCTAGCAGAGAATTTCATATTGCAATTGCGCTTTATCTGATAGCAAATGAGGCTGACGTGAACATTTCTAATATGGCTGGAAAAACACCGTTACATTCCGCCGTTCGTTATGGTAGTAAAAAAAAATGTTTCTAGTCTTATCAAAAATGGTGCCAAAATTGACGTAACAGACAAAGAGTGGCTGGACACCGTTACAATTGGCTATTGCGATAAGTACGAAATAGCTCTTATTCTAACTAAAAATGGAGCTAATGTTAATAGAGCCATATCGTACGGTAAATTATCATTGATGTATAGTAAATTTACACTTGGTGCGAAAAGTACGCTTCTGCAGCCGGACATCCTAGTCCAAGTACAGCGCATTTACTTATTAAAAATGGTGCCGATGTAAGCGCGGTTGATATGTTTGGAGATTCACTTCTACATATTGCTGCCTGTAATGATTATTACGTTTTAAAGTATCCAGAACCACCTAACTAAATTCCAATCGTTTTTGAATATTTAAAAATGAATGCGGCAACGGATAGTAGCCGAGTAAAGCCACGTTTTCCGTTTGAATTATTAAGATTTAATCTAAACAGAACTATTCTTCCGAAACGTCTTGAAAATGGTGTTGATATCAACGATCGGAACAAGTACGGTGAAACTCCATTGAATAAAGCTACACGCTCTGGTCGATTAGGTATTGTTAAACTACTCTTGGAACATGGGCTCAAATTAATACATTCACTAACGGAAAATGGTGGGGTGTAAAATATACACCATTACACATATCCTCGTACATAAACCATTTTGAAATTGCTAGATATTTATTGGATAATGGTATTTATTGGATAATGGCGCCGATCGCGATGCCTCTAACGACTAAAATCAGACTCCTTTGAGTTTGTCTGTTGAAAAAGGTCACGATGAAATGACTGAATTAATTTCCAGGTATAATATTAATCAATGTTAACTATTGTATAACCCAAATGCAAGTAACTGGTTACGCAATATTTTCGTGAAACACGAAATGGAACATAATTTATTTTCGGAATCACCATGCCAAAAAAGCTTATTGAGAATTTTCTAAACAATTATTGGACCCACATTTTTGTTGTTTTAAATGAATTTCTACAGTTTGGTTAAGTTTGAATGTAAATTAATTTAAATTTGAACCAATCAGATGAGCCACACGGCTCCCGCCTTCAATATTACGGTAGAGATATCCCAATTTATTCCTAAGGCAACCCGACGTAGATGTTTATTCAAATGAGATTAATTAGTTTTATTCATCTACCCTCCAATTAATTGAAATAATTATTATTGGCCAATTATTAAAGATGAAAGCTGGGTCTTACCAGAAAACCGTCTACGTCAATTGAAAATCAAAATGTAGTACTATTCCCTCGGTCAAAATACGCGTTAAAAGGTGTCGATAATGTTAAGGTTGAACTATCATTGGCACGACACGTGTTTTGATTGATTTGTAATGAAATACTATATGGTTAAATAATAGATGTCATTTCTGGGGTAAAATGAATTTATAAATATCTCGATAACTAAAAATAATAGATTAGGATTTCACTATTTTTAGGTAAATCACACACGGGGAATTCGAAAAAAAAATAAATAAAATAACGTTACTTTTTATTTAAACTTGAGGCTAAAGCCAAAGATCAAATGGTTTGACCACTAATATTGTGGTTTAGAAATTAGTATATTTTATTTTCAATCACGCATGTAAATAAAACGTTTCTTGTTCTTTAACACGCTTTTCAAATCATGAAAATCGAGCAATAAATACCAGAGTTATACCTTATTCAAGTTTAGGGGTCAAGGCCATTCCAGCAAATGGTGACTTTCTGTATCACCGAAAGTAATAATCCGGTTGAAAAACTTTCCGAGAATTCGGTTTCTCCGGTGATTAAAACCGGTGATTTGAGCCACTTTGGCGATGGTGGGATTTACAAGGCGTAACCATTTGTTAGAGAATTACTCTAACAAGTGTAGAGGCGTCCGTAATTGGCTTCACGTAGAGGGTTTTTACGTGTAGTGATGACGTCATCACTACACGTTATAGAAATATAGCTCGAAATACAGATGTAGTTGGGGGAAGGAACGTAGCTTTCGGCACTCTTCCCCTTCGCGTCGCTCCTAAAAAAGGGCACATTTTTCGAGTTACACCCATGTTTTCGTCGACAGTCGAGAGTTTTCTCTCTCTCTGGCTGGAGTCCCTGGCGCCATCTGGCGCGAAGACTCCTTTCTCCATTTATTTATTTTTTGATTTTTTTGCGCGGGTAAGAATCATTTTCATTTTTTACGCGGTTACCGAATACTCGATTGACCATCACTCCACGTTTATCCAGACTGTCTGGATACCTCTTGTTTATAAATAAGATTAATAATCGAATATCCCGTCGAACAGATGCCACGAATGTAATTTCCGCGTAAGAAAGTAAGTTTTGTTCCCTACGTTTTTTTCAAAAGACAATGAGAGCTTATTTTCGGAGTCATGTATTTAAGCGTAGAAATTACGGTGCCCCGTAATTAGGGTCGTATCTTACCCAGACCATGTCCTACGGTCTTGAAGCGATGTTTTACGGATAACCTGGAAACCGAGGCTTAAAATAAGGATTTTTGTTCATGACAGAAGCCAGAAAAATTAAAGATATTCATTTAAAACCAAAACTGTCCGGAATTACGATTGTCCGGAATTGCAAGCAGCCACCCTAATTATTAATAATAAGTTACTTATTAAAAAATCAGTTATTAATAATAAACAGTTAATTATCAATAAAAATCAATTAATTATTAATAATAATCAGTTAATTATTAATAATAAAACAGTTTATTAAGAATAAACAGTTATTTATTAAGAATAAACAGTTTATTAAGAATAAAGTTATTTATTAAGAATAAACAGTTAAATATTTCGATTACGTTGGATTTATCATAGACTACCCGTGGATTGGTTTCAAATTATGTATAAAGATCAAATAAACAGAAATATCTTCCGTACACCGACCTCTTTACATAAAATACAAAAATCTCTTCTAATGTTTGACTTGGCCTAACACACATTTTAATCATGTCGGTGAGTTTAAGGTGGTATAAAGGCGACCAAAATTGCACGTCTTGAAAATGGATCAAAAACAATTGTTTTTATGGTTTTTTTCCGTAAACACGATTCTCGCGGGCTATTAGTTATACCGCGGTTTTAAATTAGAACTTATTTTATTATCTTCAAATTCTTGTAAGCTAGCGGTTTAATGCGTAATTTGTACTAGGACTTGTTATGTCTATAAATAGTCTTTTTATAGACTATTTATATATAGCACGGAGCCCCTGTGAGGTAGGTATCGATACCTACCTCAGAAATTGAAACACAGGGGCTCCATGCTTTTTTGTAGCAGACAACTAAGTCGGATTTTTAAAACCTTTTCTATCATATTTAGGAGATGCTTAAAAATAAGAGTTGATATTTTTCTTAGGTTTTCGATAACGTAGATTCAGAAAAACGTAAAATCAAGAAAGTGATATAGCAGTTTTCATTTACCCTTTAAACTTATTGACCAGACAGAAGGCTAGAAAGTCTGCTGTCGGGTCTATAGGGTGAACGGTTGGTTAAAAGCCTTCTAGTCCACTCGGTTTACATATACAATCGTTTTGGAAATAGTGAAGTGAATGTTTTCAATTGATAGTCTAATACAGTAGAACTGTTAATAATTCAGTATAAGAAGGCATGAACCATATGCCAAACTATCAGTCGAAAGTTTTCCACGTTTATGACCATCTTGTTATATCGCAATTCTTCTTTGCTTTGAACTTGGGTTGCAACAAATAATTATTATTATCAATTAGGCTTATAAAATACGAATATTCTGGCCACTATTTTGACCACTGCTCTCTCAATTCTTAACCAATATCAAATTTGTTTGTAAATTAGCTTGCAGAGTAAAAAGCTGCGTCGATTGATACAATTCCCGAAATTATTTGGTCATTTCTCATTATGTTATTTTCGCGGGTGTCCACTTTTTATCACGCGAATTTCGTTCACGAATGAATATTATATTAATTTTGATAGAATATTATACAAGAGTCTTGGAGCTCTCAAAAAAGTCCTACTTGACCGTGCTAGCATATATACAAATAATATGGCGGCCGAAACTAAACGGCCCGAAACTTTTGTCCGCGACTGTACATCTAGGAGCCACCGCAGTCATGAATGCCCCTTCATTAGAGAAAAATGTTTTAAATGCGAGAAAATTGGTCATATCGCAAAAGCTTGCCAATCGGCGATTATGGAGAAAACAACCAAGCCATATGAGGTGAATCATAGGAAGCCTCGTACGAACCATATCGGTCAAGGACAGCAACCATCAATAGACTACGATTTTCCTATCCATAACGTCGCCACTGAAATAGAAGAACCTGATATTACCACACCCCCGCCCAACCGAGTCACATGCCTGGTAAACGGCATAAATATAAATTTTGAAGCTGACACAGGTTCTGGCCATACGATGATAACGGAAGAAGTAATTCGCAGAATTCCAAATACAGGAAAATTAACTCGATTTAGGAAGACATTACGATCTTATCCGGGAGAACCAGTGAAGATTCTTGGAACAACAACCGTAAACGTATCATACAAGTCAAGGAAAGTCAACTTACCAGTACTCGTAGTACAGAGTCAAGGTCCCAATTTGTGCGGTAGAAGATGGTTATATTCCGAGTTGCAAATATTACCGCGTATCAATCCACTCGACAGAATCCACTACGTAAATCCGAATAGCTCAAAATTGGAGAAGATACTAAAGAAACATGAGAAAATATTTTCTCCAGGACTTGGAAAGTTGAGAGGGGTGCAAGCTCACCTTCACATCAAACCAGAAGCAATTCCAAAATACTGCAAAGCGCGAACGATTCCCTACTCAATGACTGAGAAAGTAGAAGCTGAGCTCCAGAGGATGGTAAATGAAGATATTATTGAGAGTATTCCATTTTCCAGATATGCGTCACCAATTGTTCCAGTAGTCGAAGCAAATGGCAGTATTCGAATTTGCGGAGATTTTAGTTCGACTGCTAACCCAGCTATTAACACAGAAGTTTACCCGCTTCCAAGAGCGCAGGATATATTTTCCAGATTAGCAGGATCTAAATAATTTACTAAAATTGATTTAAGAGAAGCGTATAATCAGATTGAGATGGACGAAGAATCTAGGAAGGTCACAGTAATCAATACATCGAAAGGATTATATCAATACCGGAGATTACCATTCGGTTTATCATCGTCAAGCGCAATTTTCCAACGTCATATGGAGATGGTCGTAAATGGAATGGATAAGGTCAGCCCATTCCAAGATGTCATTTTACTCGCTGTCCTCCCAATGGACCGACAGTTCCGTTCGACAGACTCGAATACCGCCAAACTGATAAAAAAACTAGCCCGAAGGCGCTTTTCCCAATGGACCGAAAACCGCCAAACGGATAAAAGAAACTAGCCCGAAGTCGCTTTTCCCAATGGACCGAAAACCGCTTAAACGAAAAAGGGAACCGGCGTTTTCCCCCATAAATAATATGTTGTGAATAAAGCCTTACGGTTTTCTCTATCTTATTTCCCTATGTATTGTTGGTTAGGTTAGGTTAGGTTAGGTTAGGTTAGGTTAGGTCAATTAATTTGAGGGCGTTTTCGGCAATAATTTGTCTACTAGGGCTATCGACAAATAGGAATACATTTTTTGAACTTTACACTTTTGTGAAATTTCATTTTTTAATAATAGTTTATTAAAAAAATGTTTATTTAACATTTTTAATTCAATCTCGGCAAATATGAGCAAGTTCCAGTCCCAATCGACCGACCGTCCCAATGGACCGACAAAAACCCGCACTTCGTGCGGGTTTTTGTCGGTCCATTGGGAAGGTCGGTCGATTGGGACTGTCGGTCCAATGGGCCGGCAGCATTTTACTCGGATCCAAGACTGAAGAGGAGCATTTTGCTCAAATAGATCAATTCCTTACCATCGCGAGAAATTCTGCTTTAAAACTCCGGCGTGAGAAATGTCATTTTTTTGTTACTGAAATAGAATTCCTTGGACATCGTCTCAACGCCGAAGGTCTCCAGCCTTTGAACAGTAAAATGGAAGAAATCATGCAAGCCCCAGAACCAGAAAATGTGGAGACCTTACGATCTTTTCTTGGAATGATAAACTATTATGGCCGTTTCTTACCAAACCAAGCATCAAATATGGCGCCACTACATAAATTGTTACATAAGGACACTCTTAGGACATGGACAAAAGAACATAAAGACGCGTTTCACCAAGCAAAATAGGCCCTGAAGACATCAGGAGTATTGGTACATTATGATATAAACAAAGAGGTATACCTGTCTTGCGACGCATCACCTTTCGGACTTGGCGGAGTCATATCGCATATGATAAAAGACGTTAATGAGCAATTTGAAGAACGGCCGATATCATTTGCGTCAAGAAGTTTAACCCCAGCAGAGAAGAATTATTAGTATAAGTAATTCAGAGATTACTGATACGGAAAGAAGTTTACGTTAATGAAAGATCATCAACCGCTTGTATCACTATTATCACCGGACAAACCTATACCACAGATGACGGCAGCACGTATACAGCGATGGGCGCTTTTATTATCAGCTTTTCAGTATCAAATTAAGTTCCGGCGGGGCTCAGCAAATCAGAATGCCGATGCTTTAAGTAGAATGCCTTTACCGCACACAGCAACCAAGACACCAGTACCAGAGGAATACGTATGGCTCATGAAAGAAATCGACCGGAGTCCTATAAACAGTTTAACACTGGAAAGATTAACTACTCAAGATCCAATTCTGAGCAAGGTATTACGATACATGCGTCAAAGTTTCCCAACAAGCAAGCTGGACACTGAGTTGGAACCATATAAACGAAGACAAGCCAAACTCTCAAATTTCTGCGAGAATTGCATAGCACTCATCTGTCTGTAGCTCGTTCAAGATTTTGGTGGCCTAACATAGATAAGGACATTGAAGTGTTGGTCAAGCAATGCAATATATGCCAAGAAAATTCATCAATGCCAGCAGCAACATTCCAGTCATGGCCCGCAGTTAAGCAACCATGGGAAAGAGTCCATGCCGATTTTGCCGGACCAATAGAAGGAAAATACCTTTTTATTGTAGCAGACGCTTACAGCAAATGGTTGGAAGTCAATATTACACGTTCAAATGAAAAACAGTCACTGAATGTCTGAGAGATCATATTGCACGTTTTGGAATTATGCTGACGTTGGTAACCGATAACGGTCCATGTTTTACCAGCCATGAATTTAGAGAGTTCATCACCATGAATGGAATAAATCACCTAACGACAGCCTCGTATCACCCTCAATCGAATGGACAAGCGGAACGTAGTGTGAGAATCATTAAAACCGGAATTAAAAAACTTATTGCTGATATTTCAGAAGAAGTTCATATTGTGAACAAGGGTTTGAATCGATTCCAATCGGGACGATTGGAAACTCGTCTTGCCCGGTTGTTACTAAATAACCGGAGAACTCCACTTATATCTGGAAAATTGCCCGCAGAACTAATGTTGGGAAGAAACATTATCACACGATTGGACCTTTGTCACCCGGGATTAAGATCGGTTCTGGACCAGACTGAGCAAGACAAAGATAAAGTTGAGACTTGGGAAAATGATGTATGAGCTGGAAACGGAATATGGTGAAATGCGAAGACATCAAAACCAAATACGCCCACGATTGGGACACGCAGATGGAAGAGATATTAAAATAACCGACGCTACTAATTGGACATCAAAGACCAACAAGACATCAGATCCAATCTTTCCAGCTCATGACAATATCCAAGACACACAACGGACTACGGAAGTATCGATCGGAAATGATAGTGGGTCACATTCGCAGATTCAATCAGAGCGTATACAGATTCCAATAGAGCCTCTACCGAGCACATCAAATGAGCAGACGAATGATGATCAACAGCACGAAATAAGAACAACGCAGAATATGCATACGAGAACGCCAATAGAATCGATATTGAACGCAACTAATCATCAATTGGACAGTACCCAGCAACTTGAATTCTGAACAGTACCGGAAGATATTCCAGCTCAAAGACAACGACCAAAAAGAACTTGTCATCCACCAGATAGATATACCGAGGTACCTAATGCATGGTACAAACGATAATAATAATAAAAAAGGAGAAAGTAATGTTATGTCTATAAATAGTCTATAAATAGTCTATTAAGGAATATAAAAAGTACTATGAACTTTGTCGCTCAGATTAAATAATGAATGAATTGTATATATATAGATAAGACACTCAAAGAAACCAGCCAGTTTTAACGCCGGTGAACATGTAAACCGCAGTACAATTTTATTACAATAAAATCTATTAAGTTTAATTGAGTCTGATAAAAAGAATGAATAAGCAAACACAACAGGACTAATATTGAGTGGCGAATTTTTGCTACTTCTTAATTGTGGTGCATTTCACGCGTCTCATTCGAGATAAAGTCTCTTTTAACGATTTTTAATTTAAATGTAAGATTTTCTTCCGGATTATATTCGTAACCTAATTTCGTGTCGTGTCTTGTCGAGGTACAACTAATTAGTATTTAGAAGTCTTTATTTACCAACCAAATAGGATTCGAGAATATAATTTTGAAAGGTGAAAAATGACCAATTGAAAACTCTCCCGCGTATATTGCTTCCAACCGCCAAATGAAGTATTTAAGCTTGTCTACCAAGAAATGTGTACCAAGTTATATTTGGTTCGTGGATTCGAGCAACTGTATCACGCCTTTAACCACGAGAGATATCCGTTTAAAATACTAAACTTACAAATTTAACCCAACAATAGTTTTATTTATATAAATAAATAATTACATCGAATTTTTACGAGCTTGAAAAATTCTAATACCGACGTTACCAATTTCACGCAATTCTTGGGCCATTCGAATTTTCCGTTTCCGGAGCCAGAGTTTTCTCGATTTCCGTCGTTCGCGGTAATTTGACCAAATAAGTTCCAAAATGAGCGCGGAGATGGAAGCGGCGTTGCCAATGCCCAGTATGGCGAAAACGATGATGACCGACGTGTACGTTATCCGGCGTTCTTTGTTAACTGTACCCGATAATAATTCCGGGTCGTAAAACAGTCGTTTTAAGTTTTTTTCGTCGTTCAAGAAGAAACTGTCGAATTGTTTAGTTTCGTGAAATCTCGTCATTCTGAAAACAACGTATTAATTGGATGAGGTGTACGTAAAAGTGCAATTAGATTTTACCTTTATTAATACGCTATGGTATAGAGCTCTGTTGAGTGACATGTAGCGCCATCTCCGAGTCGCCGAGGATAATTCGTGGCTTTGCTCCCTCCCCTTTCCACCCCACCTCGACACTGGAGGTCATGTTTGTGACGCGTGCGTATTGGATTTCTAAAAATAAATAAATCCTGATTTGCTAAAATACAACGTGTTCCGCGTGAATTTAAAATCTCTTAAGCTAACGGGAACATATTTTTTAAGGTTGTGGAGTGGGAGAGCTTTTACTGATATTAATCCCGGAGGAACATTATCCCGTTTTAAATAGTAGAAGGAGACTTTTCTAGTGGGATAAAGTTTCTAAGAAATTCCATCATTCTTTTGGCCCTGATCAGTATTGTCTACCATATTGAGTCTTAGACTAGATTTCTTCCGAGTGAAAAGAAGTTATTTAGTCACCAACAAATATGTTTTTTTCCGAGAGGATTCCTCGGTGTTAATCGTAATGAATGTTGGACGAACTGAGTCGCGCGTGCGCTTATACCTTAGATTAATGGATTCCAAGGCATTTTTCGAGATGTTTCGTCCGACTCGGCAAGCGATGAATTCCCTTCCGAGTTCTTCTTTGCCAATGTAAAGACGATAAGTACCGCGAAGTAAGTCGGATGTTTTGGCGTACTCGAAACTCGTCCAGATGGTCATCACGCTCGTGAGGTACACTGATCTGGATTCGAACAGCGTCGTCATCGCTTTTGAGAAAACAATTGGCGCTATGATTCCATTTCCTTCTTCAATCCTCTTCCACAGTTTTTCGTAGCGATGGTTTTAACGCGATTGTTCCTGCGAAACAGTCAGAGTACTGTAAATGGTACCAAAACAGTGTTACGGCTGGAGATATAAATGGTTCGCGAATCGATAAGGTAGTGAGATCCCTTAATACCATTATGTAATTAGTAGCAGGTCCTCCATCGCGGACTTTCCGCACCAATAGCGGCTCGTCTAAAATATCTTCGATCGTATTAATGACGTTGCTGATTTTGCTCATTAGAACCATTCTCAAATTGCCACTGTAGCTTCGAGACAAAACGACGAAGACTAGGCACGAGACGCAAACCAATATTTTACTCGATATCTTACTTGGATATTCTTGCGGAGCTAATTCGCGTAAAGAGAGAAAGAGAGCAGCGTTAACCGAAGAGATGCTTCAGAAGGGCCGACCCACACAACGTTTTGATGTGACAGTGCTATTTCTCATTGTGGCACCACTAACCTATCTATCGCCAAGTTAAATATGACGGCGGTCATATTAGCGCGAATGGTGCGGTCGCAGCGTTCGCGCTACCCTAGGGCCGCCCACGAGTGAGGTGTCGCGAGTTACGAAATTACTTTACCAAACTCAATTTGACTCAAACATAAGAAACTATACCAAACGCAATTTCACCCAAACTAACAAAACCAAACCTATTATTAAGCAAAGCGCTCTAACTTAACCAATACCTACATTAGTCGAATTAATTATTAATCAACCCAAACCCATCGTTAAACAAACTTATTAAACCAAAACTGAGCAAACCGAGCCATATATAGCCATTATAGATCCGATTTTTAAATCTCCTTTAAAGTAGCCTTCTTTTCTAGCTTAGCGGATGAAGTTGACCATAAAAATTGTACACTCAAAGCTAGGCTGCGTACTTAAGGGAGAAGATTTTAAAGGGGAAAATTTCCGAGCAGATAGGGCTCTTCTCTTATGGACACAGAATAGTGTTGATTGAACAATTTGATGCAATGATCGTCGTGTGCTAAGCGAGAAAAGAAAGCGACTTTAAAGGGAATAAAAATTCGCGGATAGTTCCATTAAGAGCATCATACAATGTTAAGCCTAGTAGCATACGTTCACACTAAAGAGTCATTGGAAGCTTTTTCAAACGAAATTCAATGATGGAATTTAATTTTCACGTTAACAATTTAATTTTTGGGTCAGGTATACCTACAGTTGAGCCCAAAATTTTCAATTTGTACTTTCTAAAACGGTTTAAAAGATTTCAAAGTGTCAAGTGTCACGTGACGTGGCTAGGAAAAAAGGTATTGATAAGAACACTTCGTTGAACCATCTATTATAGGATAGATACAATACGCAACTCTGTCCAATTCCGTAACAAAATAGGTTGTAGGCTTTATTGGCGAGAAGTTCCATCTTCCGGGAGTACGTCTCGTAATGTTTTGACGAGAAACAGACGTGAATCGTGTAATGAAGAAGAGATAGCAGAAGGAACGTTACGCCGATAAACATCCAAAGCTAAAAATATAATAACTCGGTTATTTTAAATATTTAAATAAACAAAAGGAATACTCGATTGTAAAAATAAAATACGCCAAAAAACATCAAAACTGATGGCCAAACGTTTCGCGCAAATTTATATAGTTATTTGCCCAAGAAAATTCAGATTGAAATAAAGGAACAATTTACATCAAGAGCGGATCGCTAGGAGTTTCCACCCGCGGGCGACTTTCCCATACACCAACTTTCCTTCCCAAATTTTATGAATTTTTTCTCCTGATTTGTATCAATTTTAAACACGGCAGGAAGGTGCGAGATGAAATAATTTAATCGCGCTTCCACGCGGAACCCAGCTGTAGCAGTTTTTTATGCCGAGTGAAATAAACGTGTGATCCACTCCTCCTGGCCCGACTCGCGCGGGCCGAAATATAGGCGGGTCAATGCGATGTCACGGAGGAGAGAGAGATACAATTTGGGGAAGGGATCTCCTAATAAGGCCAGTAGAAGGATACGAAAATTCCCTACACAAGGAAAATATTTCCAAGGAGCCTCCTCCCTCTCCATCCTAGGTAATAGCTGAGAGGGAAATGAAACCTTGTAGGTGGCGCTCTTTCGCGTATCTCTCTTCCTCGTATACTCTAGCGCATCTACGCCGACCACCGCCTCCCTCTTAGATTACCCGTTTTGACTCAAATTGAACCTACTTAAAGGGATTATCTGCTACTTCTAAATCCCCTTAAAAGTCGTCTTGTTTTTTTAGCTTAGCGGATGACGCTGACCATAAGGCTAAGGTTAGTAAATTAATCCATCCGTCTAAAGGATCCGTCCTATAAGACTCGTTTCAATCAAATAGTTTTTGTAAAAAAAAAAAACTTTTTCGTCATATTTAATGTAAATTTCAATAGTTACGACGAAAAAGTCACATTTTTGCCGACAAAAAAACTTGATTGAAAACCGGGCTTTACGCTTTAAAATAAATGTACTCAAAATCATCTGGTAAAATATCCCTAAATAGGAAGACTTTAAGGTGTAGCTTTTTTGAAAAAAAAAAAAAAAAATCCATAAATGCTGGACGATAATTTCTACGAACTATAATGGAGCGATATCAATCAAGATTTGCTTTTGGCCAAAAAAGTAACTTTTTCGTCATAATAAAAAGTTATTCTTTAGGCGAAAAAATCATGATTGATAACGGGGCTTAATTCTTTTAAATTATAAGAGGCGTAATAGTGATATATAACCGTTTGTAGCCTTTTGGGAAAGGTCAAATTGTAACATTTCGGGGTCAACGGCGGTTTGAAATAAGTTTGAACGTTGCAAACGTACGACGGAAGAATATCCTTTGAAAGTCAGTCGTAATGTCGTAGTTTTGTTGGTATTTTCGCAAGATAGGATAATGAAATTGGTCGAGTACAACGGCGAAGTGAATGAATATGTATCGGTCACTTTCAATCTCGACATGGCAAGGTGCAAGTCCAATTCCTACAATCCAAAATACAATAATTTTTCAATAATTGGAACAACGTTTCTTACTCCTATGAATTAATTTTTTTTTTCACGGATATTTCCCATTAAATTGATGGTTTTTTTAAAATATCCTTGGAACCAGCAGAAAGTCCCGTTAAAATGTACCCGTTTTTATTGAAAATGGTGCCTTCTTTCAAGGTTGGAAGTTTAATAATACCAACTATAGAGACGGCGCGGACATTTATTTACAAATCTTTCATAGACCCTCTTAAAGGCCTATGACTTCTTCTGCCTGTCACCTGCCTGTTTTACTGGAAGTGGGCTCACCTGAGCTTCCTATTGGGTAGCGAGGCAAGAGAAAGCATGGAGGGCGAGTTTGTTTCCAAGGTGACATGAGAAGTTATCCTAGGCCTTTAATCATCTCGGGGTTCAGAAGAAATATATTAAGATGGTTGAGATGTTCCTCTAACCAGAAAATGACAAATTCCACTGTGTAACCGAATTTAGAATCCCATCAACGTAAAAAAATATTTAATTTTAAGGCCAGAAAGTTCCACTTTTAATAATAGAAATATTAAGATGGTCAAGCCCATAGAAATAGCTAGACCCCCGACAGTTGTAAAACACATGACTTCAATTTTGTCACCGTGACATTGTTTACATGCACTTGTAACAAACCTTTCTTATATGTACTTATTGAAGTTTTAAGTTTAGTAAAATCATTTTTTATCAAATCATTGTTTTCAAATCAAGTTTTTCAAATCAAATATTTTTTATTTCTGACATACTCAAACCCAACACGCATAAGCTCCCTTATTATCTCGTTCGCGATGACTTGTTTTATTGTTTTTGAGTTTTCATTACTGACAGACTAGAACCGAAACATTCATAAGCAACCTTTTTATCTCGTTCGCGACGACGACGTGTTTTCTGTATTGTATATGTATGAATATATAAGGAGTTTTTCACTTATATTTTAAGAAGAACCTGTGGTAATGCGGATCAGGGTCTAACACTCGATCGCAAAGCTATGCGGCATCGAATCTCGAGAGCGCGGCGCGGTGTTTGGGGAGACCACTTGGTGGAAAATAAACATCTTAAAAAAAAAAAAAACAAGATGATCCATGAACGTAGGCGAAACCGTATACTCGGTAATAAAGACCGAGAAGTGGATATTGTAGCACGTTTTGAAGCCAATCCTCATACAAGTAGATGGGTCGCACACGAGGTTGGACTAAGCCATTCTACTGTTGTTGCTATTTTACATCGCCACCACTAGCGGCCCTATCATATTCACCTCCATCAAGTCTTAACAGACGACGATTACCTAAGACGGAAAGACCTTTGTCTTATCATGCGTGACCTAATTGCAGCCGTTGTTTTAATATCACATGAGAGACGGAGTTTTTTCGATTCGATGACGTATTTAGTCTACTTGCACGACGCCGACGCCATCGCCGCAATGAATACAGTACCTAGACCCCACTAGCTAAAAAGACTCGCCTTTTGTGATTTCTTGAAGTTTATCAAACTTCTTTATTTAAGAACCCCTTACGGAATAAGTAAAGTATTAAACCATTTCTTATACTCGTGTTTCAAAACATGGAGGTACAATCCCCTCCGGTTCTTTCTTGACCATGGAGTCGTAAGTTCCTAACTGGATGGAAAGTATAATTTTTTTTCTTCGAGGGCTACTTTCTATTAAAAAAATATTTTTCACCGCGTAATGATTCACATTAGTATGGGAAAAAATAAATCACTCTTTGGCGTTTTTAAGTTTCGCGCTTTCAGAAAGGCGTTTTGGTTAGGTTAGGTTTTGAGATACGCCGTTTTTAAAAACGCTGTTTTTAAGACCGCTTACTTACCCGCAGACCCGCGTCTCTCCATTTTTTAACCCGTAAACGACTCAATAGTTAATTTTAATTGGACACGAAGCCTGCGCGATTAATCTCTTTTCCCTCTTTCGTAGAATAAAAAGGGGTATTGGCACGCGATGACGAATTTAGCGCAATTTAAATTAGAATTAACCAGTTACTCGTTTGATTAATCTGGAAAAATATGGAGGAAAAACAAAACTGAACTCGATAGGAATGGAGGCGGAGACGGACTTTTTTTCCCCGCCTGACTTTCAAGTTCGCAGGGTGACCAGACTTCCTAAACTTTCTATTTTTTCAATGCCTTCCTATAAAGTCCTATATTTTCCTATTTTTCACTTTTTTCTGTTATTAGGATATTCATTTTCTAATAAAAATATAATTTAAAATTTCTCAAAAATAAAGTACCAAAGGCATCGAGTCAAAAACGGAAGAGATTAAGATTTTAAAGAAAATAAAAAAGCTATAAATATGTAATAAACAATGTTAAATCAACAGGGTATTAAAGATATCCTATTTTTTCCTATAAATTCGCTGTTATTTATCCTATCTTTTCCTATTTTCTCGTTATTATTTATCCTATAGTTCCTATAATTTTGAATTTTCAATCCTATTTTCTCCTATAAATATCCTTTAAATATCAAGTTTTTCCTGGTCACCCTGATTTCGGGAATAGCGATGAGTGCATGCCGCATCTGTGGGAAACGTTCCAATTGCGTCTCCGAGTATTGAATCAAAGTTACTTACTCCAGAATTCAAATATTTCTTGATGTTTTCGTAAGACAAACTGTATTCTTGCTCGAAGAAGAGAGGTCTATATTTCAAATTAAAAATTCAATTTTTTTAATCAATTTCTTTACTTAAATTAACAGCCAAGTGCCTAGAAAATGTTTTTCAATTTACCGTATTACGCGTTCATCGAGTATGTAATTAAGAATATAAAAATACATTGATAAGTGGGTCATTTTCGTGTAAGACTGACGGTTGTCCGCGTCTCTGTAAACGTCCTAAATAACAAAAATAAATGTAATATTTTGTTAGTTTAAGTTCTAGCTGGAACAATTGATTGTGAATAATAAAAATTCTATCTTAGAGAAAGACTAATTTTATTCTATTTGGGCCTCGTATCCCATTCGAGACTAATTAATTTTAGATTATATACACCTATTAAGAGTACGCCCGGGCAATGCTTTTTAAAGGTCTTGGATCTCATTACGCACTAATTATCGCCAAACCGGATACTAAATGCTTGAAATTCTCAACAAGGGTCAACAATTGTTTCAGAACAATTAATTTCCTAAACAGATTTTACGGAAGTGTGAACCTAGAAAGAGGTTAAATTCAAGTAAATGGTCCCAATATTTTATCTCCGTGACATAAGGGTTTATAGGAGCAGTGTGGGCAAAAATATCGAGGGGTCCGACATTCCCAAAAAAATCGTACGATTTCGCCAAAGATTTGGTGATTTCACGATTTCGCCAAAGATTTCGTGATTTCACTTCAAAGATTTCGCGATTTCGTCAGAGATTTTGTGATTTCGCGATATTGTCCGAGATTTCGTTCGATATTTCGCGATTTTCGTCCGAGATTTCGTGATTTTGTTCGGGATTTCGGGAGTTCGCGATTTCGTCCAAGATTTCGTGATTTGGTTCGAGATTTCGTCGGAGATTGCGCGATTTCGCGATTTTACTTCAAAGATTTCGCGATTGCGCCAAAGATTTCGTCCGAGATTTCGCGATTTCGTTGGAGAGATTTCGTGATTTTGTCAGAGATTTTGCGATTTCGCAAAGATTTCGGGATCTCGTTGGAGATTTCGAAATTTCGCGATTTCGTGATTTTTTTTTCAAAGATTTCGTGATTTTGTATGAAAGGTTTCGCGATTTCACGAGAAGCGTATGGGATTTCGTGTAAATGTGAGACCCCTCGAAAAATATACGTATACATTACTTATCTAAAGCATAATTATTTTTTCTCTTTTTTTGATTTGGGAAACAAATTATCGAAAGCTTGACTGATATTTGAGATATTATGTGTCTTTTAAGTGTTTTATTAGAAATGTTGTTGAGCCGCGTTTACCGAAGGTACGAGTATCGTCATGTTGTATAAATCGTCCATCAAGATCATACGGAAGTCACTTCGGCATCCAACTTCCAAGGGATTAAGGGAATGAATCAATATTTACTCTCAAGTTTCCCTTTAAATCAAGGATGTATATATACAATCTAAATTTGACAGTAAACAATATCACAAGTACACAAATAAAATAAAATCTAGAGTAAAAAACCAAATCATGAAACTTAAAGGAAATATAGGCAATTTTAAATCCACTTTAAAAACTCCTTCTTTTCTAGCTTAGCGGACGATAACATATTGCACAGTCAAAGCAAGACTGCGCGTGAAAGGGACAAGCGTTTTAAAGGGGAAAATATCAGAGCAGATAGTGTATTTACTAAAAATCATTATCTCTGGTAAAGAGTATAAATTGTTAACATCAAAAAGAGTTGGCGTAATGGAAAAGACTAAAGTCGACATACTGTTTATACAGCTTAGAAAGTAATTGATGCCAACTATTATCCCTTTGTTACCTCTATTCGTAATTTGAAATTATCTACGTAGAGAAGTCTACGATAAATCCAACGTAATCGAAATATTCAACTGATTCTTATTAATAATTAAATGATAAAATATTTGTGGATTATCTTGCCCAAACCGCAACCTCTTATCTATATCCCTTTGAGCAAGATTATAGTACTCAGGAATTTATTACCTCAATTTCGAAACGGCTCAGCTCTACAGGAAACCTTAAACGCGACTGCAGAAGTGACCTTTCCATTTATAACTATTCCTTTCTTTCACTGGGCGTTAAATAAAGCGCGGAATAAGCTCAAAGTTTGAGGAAATTTGCATTTAATTACGTAGAGATAGATCACCGTGGAGTAGAAAAATCATTGATTTCCAACCAGAATACAACACTGTCTAATTTCCCGGGGATTTCGCGAAGCCGTATTAACCTTAAAGGGAAACGATGAATTAGACATGAAAATGATCAAGTTGAGTTTATAACTAATATTACTATTCTGAAGACTCGTTCCAAATTATTAGTAAAACAATTTTAGCGATTTTTTAGATGAGATTTTAGACCGTAATCGAAGCGATCTTCTGATCTACTGATAGTGCTTCGTTGAAATTAGAGTCAACAGGTAGTAAGAATGACTGAAGTGGAGTTTCCAATTTGTTCCATCGGTGAAATTAAGAACGAAGCTTGCCATAAAACAACGCAGTGTTCTTCTATGGGAATATATCAATTTAGTGAGCTTAATGATGTTGAACAACAATTACTAGTGATCCGATCAAACACAACTGAACAACTGATCAAAACAGTATGCCACCATCATCATGCTTTACTTTTGGGCAAGTATGAATTCTACGAAAGAAAGTGTTGCGACCCGTTTAAATCGCACAGGAAAGTTTATACGTCATACGCTAAGCCTTTGCTTGCAAATTTTTCCAGGTAATATGAAGAATCTTTTGTCTATTGAAGAAGCAGCCATACTGAAGAACACATCTGGAGAAGACATTAAACCAGGGCAAAACCTGTGCAGGAACTGTAACCAGATTTTTCAAGATCAACTTAAACCTTCAACATCTGCAACTCCCAATACCTGTAGTCAATCTCAAAGCTCATTAAGGCAGGAAAGCTCCGTGTCTGACAGTGTATTTGAGTTGTCACAAAGAGTCCAAGGTCAAGAGCAAATGGAGTATCTAAATGAAACTCCCCTGAACTTGAACACTTCGCCAATTAAACGTCACAGCTTATCATCATATCAACGACCAGCATATGCCAAAAGAAAAGTGGAAGAAGTTGTTGAAGGGGTGAAGGGGTGAAAATCAAGCTAATAGAACTGCTAAATATACCAGAAGAAGAGTATGAAGCAAATACGTCAAAAAAAGATGATTTTGATGAGCTTATCATGCAACTTAAAGCAAAAGTAGATCAATCTACAAGCCAGAAAAAGTGTTAACTTCTTACCCTAGTTCCTTTCTCGTGGTCAATTAAGAAAATTTGCGAAGAGTTTAATGTAAATTGAAAAAAGAAAAAGGTCTACTACCAGAATTAGAGAAGGGAATAGGCAAGACTGTTTCTCAGGACACAGTTGATCTTGTAAAAGGTTTCTACGAAGATGATGACATTTCTCGTATTTGCCCAGGGAAGAAAGATTTTCTGTCAGTTCGAATCGAAAACAAAAGCGTTTATAAGCAAAAAATACTTTTATTATCGATCATAAGGGAAATCTATACCCAGTTTAAATCTAAATACTCAGACGCAAAAGTTGGCTTTTCAAAGTTTTGTTCACTAAGACCGAAATGGTGCAAAACCGTCTATTCAAGTGGTTCCCACTCAGTCTGCGTTTGCGAAATACACCAGAACATGAAATTAATGTCTATGGCACTTCCTGGACATCCAGACTACAAACTTCTCACGACAATATTTGTTTGCGACTTAAATAATCGTCAATGTATGCTCCATCTATGTGGAAACTGCCCTGGCCGTGAGGATTTCGAAATATTTTTAGAATTGTTGTTTGATGAAAATGAAATTGATCTAGAGGACACAATTTCTTATGCGTACGTGTTGAGCTCTAGTCTGTCAGTAATAAAAAACCTGATTTGAAAAACATGATTTGGAAAACATGATTTGAAAAACATGATTTGGAAAACATGATTTGAAAAACATGATTTGAAAAAAATGATTTGAAAAAAATGATTTGAAAAACATGGTTTGAAAAACATGATTTGAATGCAATGACTGTGGGGATATTCGTCTTTTTCAATATATCGCATAAAAACGCTCACGGACATATATTCGGCTCGGGAAATTTCCGCAACTTCATGTTTAAAGGAATCTCGAGACGCCATTCAAATTCTTTAAAGAGCGTTTATGCATGCATAACAAGCCTCTGCTATAGAATCATTCCTTTCTGCCTCTTTTACAATGTCAGGGGTCTAGCTATTCCTATGGGTTTGACCATCTTGTTTATAGTCCATGCGAACGTTAATTTTCTCATTGTCTTTATATAACTTGATTCAAAAGACACGCATATTTATACTTTTTCATGTATATTTCGGAAAGGTGTCTTTTTCAAACGAACGGCATTTGCTCGGTACTACTTGTTGGTTTTTCAGTAATAATGTTTTTTGATGCAGTTTTACCTAAGAAATCGTTTAAAACTACTCCGGACGCTCTACGAACAATACAATAGACGCTATTGCCAATTATGAAGTTTTGGTCGGCCATTTTCCAAGATGGCGTCGAAAGCACACGAAGAAGAGTGGGGGACACTTCACCACGTGAAAGAACGCCCCAAAATACATAAGAAACCGATGAGAAAAATTCTCAATTAATTCTAGGTACACCAGAAATTTGAACTAAAGAGACTGTACTATATCCTATTTAACCTTAAATAAAATATTTTTGTAAATTTTCAGCATTCGACGTCCAAAAACAGAACCTGCTATTATAAATGCTTTTATACGAAAACACCCTGTTGGAAGTGCGC
Organism: Odiellus spinosus; assembly: GCA_963920705.1. Taxonomy (NCBI): domain Eukaryota; kingdom Metazoa; phylum Arthropoda; class Arachnida; order Opiliones; family Phalangiidae; genus Odiellus; species Odiellus spinosus. Next base: position 9,276,497 of record OY987225.1, on the reverse strand, counting down.
AAATGAGAACTGCTCTTTTGACAAAACTACGCTTTTGAGAAACTGCTCTTATGGGAGTGCGCACATGGGAACTGCGCTTATGGATACATACCAGATGTTAATCACATCGATATTAGTGATAGTTCCTCTGACGAGGAATTCCAATTTGCCATAAATTAATATCCTATTTACAAGGTTCGAATAAAACCTAGAATTAGCTCACCTTCCGAGAGTAATATCATAACAAACATTAACAAAACGTTACATGAAGATGATGCTCCTCCGAGAGAAATAATCAAGTGCACATTAAATGGCAAAAATTTTAATTTTGAAGTGGATTCAGGATCAGGTCATACTTTGATGATATCTGAAGCGACTTATCAACGTATTCCGCACCGGGCGGATATAGAGCCTTTTTCTAGTAAGTTACGAGAACAGACAAGAACACTTCTCACTTATCATTATAAGAGGAAATCAAGAAAACCTTTGCGGCCGTACTTGGTTATAATCAGGACTGAATGTAATACCTTCAGTTATGCAAAAGCCAAAACCATAAGTTAACAAGATCGAAGGCACACAAAAGCATAATCTGGAGGGTATCTTAAGTAAATACGAGGATCTCTTTGCACCTGGCCTGGGGGAATTAAAGAACATTAAAGTAAAGCTACATTTAAAAAAGGATCGCATTCCTAAATATTGCAAAGCGCGATCCATACCATACGCAATGAAAACGTTGGTTGAAGGAAAATTAAACGGCTAGAAGATCAGAAAATCATAGAAAGTGTTCCATTTTCGCAGTACGATTCTGCGATCGTTCCGGTTTTGAAACCTCAAACAATGGAGAGTGACAAAGGATCAAAACCTAGCCAAAAGGTTCGGATTTGTGGAGATTTTAAGACGACTATAAACCCAGCTTTAGATATAGAGAAATATCCTCTCACTAAAACAGAGGATATATTTGCAACACTGGCTGGCTGCAAATATTTTGCTAGATTGGATCTGAAAGATGCCTATAATCAGTTGGTGCTAAATGAAGATTCAAGAGACGTAACAGTTATTAACACCACGCTTGGTCTATATCGGTACACAAGACTACCATTTGGCATCACTTCGGCCTCAGCAATATTTCAGCGGCACATTGATATGCTGTTTTGAAACAAAAGAGTAGTCTCACCGTTTCAGGACGATATCCTGTTAGATGGAAAAACAAAAGATGAGCTACTTATCCTTATTGACAAAGTCTTAAACATATAACACTAAAATGGTTTGAAACTCCGCAAAGAGAAATGCAAATTTCTTCAAACATCAATAGAATTCTCGGGTCACGTTTTGGACGCTGACGGAATTCACCCGAACCGGAAAATCTGGAGCAACTAAGATCTTTCGTCGGTCTACTAATGTACTATGCTAAGTTCATTCCAAATACCGCAACAAAACTAGCCCCTCTCTATGAACTATTTGAGAAGAGGACCAAATGGAATTGGAACGAAAGACATCGCAGAGCAGTTCAAGATGCTAAGGAAGCCCTAAAGGAATCCAACATGCTGGCAGATTATGACTTAAACAAAGAAGTCTACCTGGCCTGCGACGCCTCACCTTGGGGAATAGGTGCGGCAATTTTCCACATGTAAAAAGTAATGGAGAAGCCAATCTCCTTTGCTTCCAGAAGTCTCACTTAGGCTGAAGAGAATTACTCACAACTAGAGAGGGAAGAGCTATCTATTATATTCGGGGTAAATAAATTCAAAGATTACCTGTATGGAAGAAATTTTTATCTTTATACGGACCATCAACCTTTAATTTATTTCCTTGCTGAAAACAAATCAATTCCAGCAATGGCCGCCGCAAGATTACTGCGATGGGCTATACAGTTAGCAGCCTACACATACGAAATTCGATATCGCAAAGGAATACGCAACGCAAATGCGGACACACTCAGCCGCCTTCCTTTGCCAACAAAAGACAAACCAATCACACCAGTCCCTACTGAATATGTGTTTCTTGTCAAGACAATAGATGATTCGCTTATAACGGGTAAAACACTGAATGAAGCAACAACATTGGACCCCACACTTCAAGAAGTCCGAAAATTCATGTCTCACGAATGGCCTAACAAACCAACTTTCCGTATAAGTATATTACTTAAACGTGGGATTTTTCCCAAGTCCGTAAAGCCTTTTTTCCCGGGGCCTAAAAAGAAACTTTCCCTAAAATCCCCATTTAATTGATTAGTCAAATTTTGGGGTGGGCTAATAAGTGTCGTATCTTCTCCAGATATTTTCCTTGAGTGTCAAAGCTATTTTAACAGAATAGCCCTATATGTTGTCTACAAAACTAGCCCTAGAAACCTTAATTCGAGCGGGGAAAACTAAAGTTATGAATTTTGAAAGAAAAGTGTACCAAGTTAGGTAGTCCTACCTTTCATATCAATAGGCGTATAAGTGGTAATGTTTTAAAGATTTTAAACCAAGTTTCGCGTGCCGCGATGAAACGTTTATTTTGAATGGAAAATTTAATATAAAAGAGACATTTTCGCTATTTAGGCGTAGAAAAATTTACAATTTTCGAAATATTCAAAAAGCACTTGCCTCGGAGATAGAAATCAGAAATAATCGTTGAAATTAAGGAAACGTATTAGCGAAGTTTTCTAATGTCTTATATAATACTAAGATTAAGTACAGTACATTAAGATATTTAAATCCATATATAACAATAAGTATATTTGAACATTTTCTTATGTAGGTCCATAATTATTTTTGTAAATAAAATCGTATAAAATATTTGAATTAGTGAGCTAAAACCACATTTTTTTTAGTAATAAATTATCTATTTATTATTTTCAATAAATAATATCAAGGAGTTTCCAACCACGATGCCCCGTTGAATGGACAGCTCCATACCGCGGCCTCGGCAAAACTCGTTTTACATCAGAGCTCCCGCGCTCTCACCCCTTTCCCAAATTTGATCTCTTTCCTCTGTGACAGTGCCTAGACCCGGCGATATTTCGCCCTCTATAAGTCGGGCCAGTAGGAGCGGATTACCCGTTTCGTCAATCGTAAAAAAACGTTCATCTGAGATCTCCCCCGCCTTCGGAAAAATCGACATCTAGCGTTTTTCCTGGGATAAAATTGATGAAATCAGGGAGGGGAAAATTTACCAATTTCGTGGCGGATCTGGAGTTAGGAAAGCCGCTCTTGTGGAAACTCTTAGTGATCCGCTACTGATAGTACCACTGGCAATGAATTTTAATTTTTCTATCGCACACAAACGCCATCTAGACATGCTTCTTCAATAATTTATTCATACGTCATTGTTTCGAGTCCGCCACAAGTTAATATCACATTCTGACATAAGATTAGGTTAAATTAGGCTAGGCTTCGTTCAGTCGTAGATTATGGTCATCCTGTTAATTCCATCTCCACATTTCGAACGTATTAGTGATGTCGTCATTCTAGACCTTATTTACTTGTCTTGGATGAAGGAGCTTTCTTAATTACTAGTAAAGTCTATTTTATCGTTAATAATTTCAACATTAACGTTGAGGATTTTTTTTTTTCCTATTTCCAGCGTAAATTTAATGGAGGGTCTATTTCGTAAAATGTTTTTATAATTGTGTGATGGCAGACGCGTCATCGACATATCTTAACCAAATACGGGGAAATTAAGGTTGGTTGTGGGTTTTGTATACGTATTAACTAAAACCTTTGGGCTTAGCGAAGATCATTTATTTAGGGCGATATACAATCTTAGAAGTAATTTGATCAATGTTCAACATTTTTATGAGTTATTCCCAGGAAAGCGTTTAAAATTTTCATCTTTATTTTGAACTGTTAACTGAAGGCAAAACTCGTTTTTGAAATTCGATCCGTCGACCGACATGATAAATTATTGACTAAGTGTTACATTTTTAAAAAAATAATACATTAAATTAGGTACGTTTGATTAAACTATGATTTGTACATATATAATAAATATTCTAAACACGTGGTTGGCTGAACCAATGTCGCGCGCGATGGAGAACAAACGCAACGGCCAAAATGAAATTCAATAATGAAAACAAGTAGTAGAGATAATCGTAAAACCCAAAAGCATCCCGAAAAAGACCTGCAATGAGAAAATGTTTGAGAAATGGAAACCTATTCGTTCTCCGTCTATTGAATTAAATATTGGTTCGTGTTTTTGCGTAGCGCGCTAAAAGTAGCGACTGTTTGGACGGCTTTCAACCACCTAATCTATAGAGACGCGCCTCGAACTAAGTTACCATAGAGGTGAATATGTCTCGAGATACGTGTTGAGATTGGAGTTGCCTTTTTAGAGAGGTTTTTATATATAGTCTTATACAAAATTGATTGACTATGTTGAATAACTTAAATAAAGAGCCCGGTACTTCGTGGTTGAGAGAAACGGATAATCTGTAGATGAGGCTACGGTGACGCTACATAAATCTGAACTTCTGACTTCCCTACCGTACCTCTACACGCCGCGACCGTCTCTCATCTTCTAAGCGTCCTACATCAAACTAAATTAAAGACACGCATTTTTATTTCCAGGCTACCTAAATAATATGGTGGCCACGATTTCGAATATTTTTTTCCATAGTGAGATGTCTTGAAGATATCTATAAGAAATGTCTTACGGTTATCTCTAAGGGACGTCTTGAAGTTTCCTAAAACATGATTTGACTCTTGAATTTGGGAATAAAATATCTTGAAGAGATATGTATCTATTGTTAGGAAGATTAGGGTAGGCTAGATGAATTATGCCCATTAGAGTAGTTCCCATTTGCGCCGTTCCCATTAGCGCAGTTTGTAATTAGCGCCGTTTCCGATTAGCGTAGTTTCCCAATCCACTCTTTCCTAAATTTTATTTTAAACCCTACCTTCACAAGGGTTTCCTGTTTCAGCATTTATTGTCTCAGAAGAACTAACCTAAACCACTGAATCGCGTTCAAAAACGATGTTTTCTAAAAGAGAATTAAGAAATGTGCATTACCTAAATGGAAAATTTGTAATTTAGTAGAACCACTTTGTCCTTTATTTTAGCATAAAAAATAAATAGACCCCTATTAAAATTAAATCTGTAATTAAACGCGACGTAAAATTTACAAAACGGACCCAAAACACGTAAAACAGCAATATCATGCAAAACTGAACAGAAACACGTGCTCAAAAATGACCCCACAACCTATTTCGTTTTTTTCAATTTTTCGTACAACAATTATCATAAAAATTTACATGAACCAAATAAGTCGAAAACTATTACATATTAGTTGCCGAAAGTAGGCCCGAACTCACTAGCTTCTGGTTAGAAGCCGTCTATGCTAACCACTCCGCTACCGAATCACGGGAAATCATTTAACAAAACCCTTTATCTCCATAAGGGAAACGGCGCTAATGGGAAACGGCGCTTATGGGAAACGGCGCTTATGGGAAACGGCGCTTATGCGAAACGGCGCTTATGGGAATTGCGCTTATGGGAATTGCGCTAATGGGAAACTGCGCAAATGGGGACGGCGCAAATGGGAACCGCGCTAATGGGAAACTGCTGTTATGTGAAACTGCGCTAATGGGAACGGCGCAAATGGGAATGGCGCTAATGAGAAACTGCGCTAATGGGAACGGCGCAAATGAGAAACTGCGCTAATGGGCACATACCGGTTAAATTAGGCTCGATCATCTACTGTCAATAGTTGCTATCATGAAAGAAGAGGAGCTTACTTAGGGAATGTTGCCGTCGACGTCCTCAGCTACTACATAGCTTGTAAAACTCGTAGCACTCGTGAGCACCGAGCATTTCTTAAGCTTATTTTTTTTATATCCGTGTCACCTTTAAAGGTCGGCTCTCTTCCGAGTGAGTTCCGAGCCGTCTGGCCCCTAGCGTTTTATGAAAACTGAAATAACTGCCCGTATAGCTTTAACGCCACGTGATTTCGTGACGTAGTTAGCAACATTCGAGCAAGATGTCGCAACCGCAAGTTATTTTATAATATCAACTATTTCGTAGCAAAATCTGTAGGTATCGCTACCATTAGTCGCGAATATTTGTGGTTACGTTTCTTACCAATAAGGAAAGGCAATGTCAACTGAAACAAGCCGGAACACGTTGAAGTGATTCCGTAGGCTGTTGCTATCCTACCAGGGCCAAGAGCGACGAGCAAAGTTCCGCGGGTTGTGACGCCCGCGGCGAAACAAACTGTGTATAAAAAGGCCATGGTCAAAAAGACGTAACCCGTCGTCAGCGTCATAAGTAGCAACGTGGAAGCGACTACGATGGACGCCACAGCCGATATCGTTTCCTCGTAGCAAAGACGAGCGTCGATAATTATCGATATAGGGATCCTGGCCAATTCGCTGAACGATAATATCTCCGTGATATACAGGTTTAACTAGGGATTTAGGTGGATGTCTCTGCCAAAATCGAGCACCGTCGTTCGAACACCCATGACGCATCCGAGAATCACAGTCTGAGAGACACAAAGCAGGTAGAAGGCTTTTTCGTGAAATAACGCTGAAAGGATACTTCCGAAACTCTCCACGTCAGCGGATCTCGGTTGCTCTAAGGGTTAGTTCAAACGTATACGTTAAGTTAAAGCCTTTGATTTCCTCGATGACATCCTAGCTTGTTATGTGACAAATAATAAAACTGTTTAAAAAAAAATTAAACGCGGAGAGTAACTGAGTAAGGCTATCCTCAAATGGAATCTCTGTAGATGCATTTGCTTCGAGACATCCAAGATGCTGCCATGAGTCGGCGTAAATATTGAAACGCGCCTGAATTTCTTCCCTCCCTGACTGACGACTTGAGTTGAAGCTTATTTTTTCCTCTTTAGTTTTTCTAAGACATCCACGTTTAAATTTGCTGGTAGCACGTGTTTTGCAAATAAGTTCTAATCCTTTGGGGTATGCCGCGTCAATATTAATTAGAAGCGTCTCAGAATTCTCTCTTAGAACCAAAAAGAATCTTCGCTACAACGTTAAAACAAACCTTTGTCTATTTTGACTTTCGCTCCCGCCACGTTGATTTGGTTTCGGCCATCCTCTATTGTTTCTAATCCTCGGCCTTTAATTGGTCGTTTTTCGTCACTTGGCGGCCGAATCAGTATCGCCAATAATAGAGCTTGGCAGTAGACAGCCCCGTGAATGAGCCACGATGGTTCCAAGCCGTACAACTCCGACGATAATCTGACTATTCCTGGTAGAAACAATCCACCGATAGGAAAAGCCAACGAAACCAAGACTAAGGCTTTCGATAAATCTTTCTCGAAATGCGACGATACCACTTGAAATGACGTCGATACGGCCAAACTGGAACCAGCACCTACAACGCGTTTCTCAGATAAAGTGAATTAACTCAAAGAGAGGGATATTATTGGTAAAAATTGTATTCCCATTTAATTTTATTTTTCTCTCCGATTCCTCTTAATAGGGGATTGTAAAAAAGATGAAGAGGGAAAGAATTTAGAGGGGAAGGAACTATAAACTGTTTCGCCACCATAAGTCGCCACCTAAAATGTTTAGCCTACAACAGTACAAAATATCCTTCTCTTAGTAGTACAAAGTCGTTTTCCCCCTCCGTCAAAGTGGTATACCACGTGATCAGCGTAATTTCTGAGTATTTATGGGGATTTACTCATGGGGATTACAATAAGGTTTCGAATCTAGGTAGCCAGAAGTCTTTCCACCACAGTTTGCAGCGCGTACAAAACTTACCTTATCTGTTATCCTTAGGAATTTTTTATTTATAGGGATATTTAGGGCTTCGCTTTATGCGCGCTGACCATCACGTTTGGTGACCATTTGCCCGCAGCTGATTCACTCTCTGTAGTTCTACTTAATTTAGCAGCGCGTATAAGCCTACTCTTTCCTTTTTCTCTAAGAATGGTTTTCTTAGAAGTGTGGGAGCGTTACTGAAAGAAGGTCCCCAGTCTCCCGTTGTTACTAAAAAAATAAGCCGACCACTCAGGCGATTTTCATAAAAATATGTCCAGACTGATTTATTTAAGTTATCTGGCAGTTCCGAAAACACAAACACGTGACCTCGATCTTTTTTTCAATCCCCTATTATATCTTGTTGAATTTTTCTAATTTTTTAAAAATATTTGATTATAATTATATAAAACATTATTAGGCTTAGCTAACTTGTAAGTGTTGGATTTTCACCGTAATCAAAGGGCCAATCAGAACCAAGAGCCAATTACACGAGGCTCTATCAGTGTAAGGTCAAAAAACCCTGGCGACATCTAGTTCATGATATATAAATCTTTGTTTAAATTTAAGGTTAGATTTAGAAAAGTTTACAAATTTTCTCCAATTGAAGAAGCGGGTACGTTTTTTAAACTATATCCTTCGCCAATTGCGAATTTTTGATGATGATGCAGCTACAAACCTTTTATAAACCTAATTTTCAAGATATCTAAATTATCGCCGAGATGTGGGCTCGTGTGATGAGCGCTTGACTCTGATTTGTTAGTTGTTAATGATATCTAAATCATGTTTAGGATATAACGAAGGAGCCATTTTTTCATAAGCAATACTTCATTTCAGCTCTTAATATCCCTTTAAGCTAATTATAATGATAGTCGTATCCGGAAAAAAAAGGTGAAGTTTCTTCTGGATACCTCTTATAGTCATACAAATCACGAGCAATTTGATAGGATCGTTTAATGGACTGAAAACGGATAAACACGAGCCAAGCAGGCCGAGAATGCTCGAAAGAATCAAAGTTTTCTTCGCCTTAAATCGGTGTAGGATTGGGCAACTGAAAATACCTGGAAATTAGAAAATATTAGGTTAAAAACCAATAAATTCTTACTTATCTTATAATGAAACAGTGATGGGGTGATTGAAATAATAGAGATAAAGATGCCGGACTGGGTTACAAACGGGTTTAAAAATAAGCTAAGCTTTATTGATTGCTTCTAAAATTCTAATCAAAAACTATATTTATCAAAAGAGTAGAAAGATAAGGTTATCCATCGAATTGGAATCAATACAGAGAAAGGTTGTTTAAAAAAAATAGTCTTTTATCGGGTACGGGTACTTCTCGTGGTAAATGAAAGATTCAAATAACAATCATTGAAAAGTTTTATGAAGTAATGAAGAGAAAGGTGCCTGAATGGGTAACAAAAGGGTTAAAGCTTAGGCGAGCTTCATAAATTGCTTCTAAAATTGTAAAGAAAAATTGAATTTGTCAAATAGTAGAAAGATAAGCTATTTTTTTATCGGTAACGGAAAATTACATTCACTGGGTTCTTATACTCTTCAGCCCGTTAATTTTAACTATTATAATATTAATACTAGGAGTAGCCCATTAAATCCACCCTATACATTAGAAAGAGGGTTATTGTTAACGATTTAGTCATCGATCAAATGGGAATAAACCATCTCGATTAAGTGGATATTTATCAGCGCTTATTTTTTATGATATACAGGCGAGAAATTAAGCTAATATTATTTGGGTTTTTATTCAAAATGCATTTAGTGTCGACGTTAACGTACCAAATAGAAAATTGGCCGAAAGTAGAGCGTTTACGGGATAAGAAGCCTTCTGTTTGGTGACATCGTAGCGATCTTGAATGATTACGAAGAGTACGCCGGAAGTTGCGGAAAATCCAGATACGAGTGACGAAAATGCGCAAGCCGTTAAAGCGACGAACCACCTTTACAAGCGTTTCTTCCCGTCACGAATCCCAAAATTCCGAGCATAACCGCGAACCAACGAATACCACTTAGTTATGGACCTTTCAAAGAAATTTTCAATTTTGATCGTAGATCTATATCGTAAACAATTTGATAAAATGAAAAGCAGATAATACGCTTCAAAACCTAATTGGCAAAGCCACTGGATAAATACGCCTTAATTAAGTTGCATTGGATCGTTAGAAATAAATCTCCAAATATACGTTAGTTCTAATTATCAATATTAATAAGGACAAATCTCAGTAATATTTAAATTTCAAAGCTTTCCAATAGCATATCACCTTTCAAACAACTGAAACAATTTGAGAGCTTTTGGCAGATATTTTACGTCTGTTATAGTTATAGTATAATTGTTATTGTTTATTACCTTACTGAAGTTTTTAGTTCCGGTACGTAAAATACTGTCTGGTTATTTTATTGTCAAGGTTCGCCATGCATTCCAATAGAGAGCGTAATAAATCCTTATAGTCTGACTCGGAAAGCGGCTTACTAATGGATTTTCTACTGTATCAATCTGACTACGGTTAGTGTCCCAACAAATCGTCAATTCAACTCGGAAAACGGGGTCCTTAATTTGGAGTCATAAGAACGATAAAGCCAGTGATGGGCGCGCTCCTTGCAGCTCCGCTCACTTGGAGTATTTTGAGTGGAGATGAGAGTTTTTTTGTGGTATATAAGAGGAGCGCGAGTGGAGAAGTACTAAAATTTCCTAGGAGAGGAGAGTTGGAGAGGAGAGGCACATTTTGGGGACTCCAAGAGTTGAGTAGAAATGAGAGCTTACTTTTTTGAAGCCTTCAAGAGATGAGTAGAAATGAAAGGATTTTTTTGGCACTCCAAGATATGAGTAGCAATGAGAGAATATTTTTTTTGTGACCCCAAGAGATGAGTAGAATTGAGAGGCATTTTTTTTTTAAACTCCAAGAGATGAGTAGATAGGAGAGGTTATTTTTTTGGGATTCCAAGAGATGAGTAGAAATGAGAGGCATTTTTTTGAACTCCAAGAAATGAGTAGATATGATAGGTTTCTTTTTTTCGATTCCGAGAGATATGAGTAGAAATGAGAGGCGTTTTCTTTAAACTCCAAGAAATGAGTAGATATGAGAGATACTTTTTTGGGATTCCAACAGATGAGTAGAAATGAGTGGAACTTATTTCGGACTCTTCGTACAGTGATCGGCCCGCTCCTTGCAGCTCCGCTCACTTGGATATTTTGTTTATTTTAAAAATTTCTATGGGTGGTGGTTTCAGGAGGTGGTATATTGGGCTATTTACCCTTGGATCCAAGTTTTTGGCGCAAAATTTAAATTATATATATGGAAGGGTCGCCTAAATCGAACGCTTCTAATTATGAACCCTTTCATTTAAAAATGTATAACTTAACTTTGGCTGGGAATAGCTTATTTTGTAGGTTAAGAATGGAACTATTCGCTGAACGCGACTTCAATAAGATCCGGAGAAGATACGACCCTAATTAGCCAACTACGATAATTAGCATAGTTAATTAGGCCGTTTTTAAGGTAATGTTTCCCTTTAGGGTCACGGAAATAAGCTATTACGAGCTTTGGAAAAATCCCAAGCTTTACGCTTTGTAAAGTTTCCCGCTACAAAATAAACTTCTCAAACCCAGAATTTGGCCACAAACTGTTCGCGAAAACGTAGTTTCAAATATATCTAAGAATTTCTAATTCATAACGGTGATCTGAAATATACGAAAAACTCCCAGAAAAAGCTAAAGGAACCACTTCCGCTCCTCGAATCGAGAAACGGGTGTCACCAACGGATTCCTTGGCCGAATTAGGAATGGAAGGCGGAATTAGCGGGATCGAGCCAGTATGTGAAGTTATCGACGATTTCCTTCAAAATGAGGATTCCTTTACGGGTTCTATGCCAGAGCAATGCAAAAATTTTAAATCGTCGATAACTTCTGAAATACTGGCTCGATAGCGCTATTTACGCCTGTTAAAATTGGACGAGGAATCCATTGGTGACACTCGTTTCTCGATTGGAGGAGCGCTACTGGTTCCTTTTGCAATAAGATAGCTCTGATTTAGAAGCAGGGGGTGTTCAGAATTGGATTCGGAGTGTTCAAAATTCTAAGCCGCTACTGCCGCCTTTAAAACCGCGTCTACGCCAAAAATACGCGTCATGAAATGACGAAAACTAGCGCAACGGATCCGCGACTATTGAAACTTGATATTAGATAATTAACTTCATTGGTAAAAATTCCACAGCAATCGAGATCTTGGATTTCTTAAAAAGCGTTTAGAATTAGGTGACCCTACCCTATATAAAACGAAACCCATATTGGTATTTTAGCACTATTTGAAATTCTTGTGGGTGTGAAAGTTTAAGCCTCGTGTAAATACCAATTTGGCTAATCTGAGCTTCAAAATAGGACCATCACTATCGTAGTAAAGCCAAAAGCGTGTGATAGTGTTAAGATCGTTTATGAATGGGGCTCTTAAAGGAAACATGAACTCTGACAACAAGTGCTTTTTTATCGGTTTAGATTTTAGAATAATAAAATAACGACAAAATCAATATTAAATTTGAAAGTTCCTAACTGCAAGGTACTAAGCTGAACTTGCTTCTTCGGGGATCGACTGTATTTCTACTTATTTGCCGCCGACTCTCGCGTTATTATGCTTAGTACCTAATGGAAATTAAGAAAGGTGAGCATTTAGTTATTGGAGAGGAGATGAGAGGAGAGGAGATGAGATGATAGGTAGAGTTGAGAGTTCTGAAAATTTCTAAAGGAAGGTGAGCTTCAAGTTACTGGAGAGGAGAGGAGATGAGATGAGCGGTAGAGTTGAGAGTTCAGAAAATTTCTAAAGGGAGGTGAGCTTTAATTTCCTGGAGAGGAGAGGAGATGAGAAGGAGAACTGACAGCTCACAAAAGGCCTAAATAGAGGTGAGCTTTGAATAACTGGAGAGGATACGAAATTATGAGATGATAGGTGAGCCCCGCGAGGCCTTGCAAAAAAGAGCGGAGAAGAATAAGAGCTCCAGAGTTTTTTAATGAGAACATGTGAGTTTCAACTTTGGCGCCAACTTGGTTAATAGGAAGGGAGAGCGGGAGTGGAGAGCCATCTTGGAGGGCGTTTACATGAGGGGAGAGGCTATAATTTAGATTTTATGGGAGAGAATCGGGAGATGAGTGCCTTTAAGTTAACAACAGCAAACGGGGGCAGGAGCGGAGTTCCTCTCCAAGCTCAGGAAAGAGTCGTGAGCTGGAGCGTGAGCAGTAGATAAAATCCAGAAAATGCCCATCACTGGATAAAGCCATCAACGGTTAAAATCAAAAGGGGATCCCCTTTTGTTAAAATGAATTAATACGAGAGCCCAATAAAAGAGCTGAAATGAAATTAACGAATGGACGATGTGATTTGGTTTATTGTGAAATCAGGCTAATTTTATATTATTTTCTGAGATTAACCAGACTCCTTTTTCAAATGCCCAGATTAATATATATCTTAAGATAGGCGCCATCAACGTAATAAACTTTGATATTTTGTATCGTAAAGAAGAACGTCGAAGAAGATAGATATTTTAAGCCGCGTTCATATATAGACCTAAATTTCGCTTCGATTTCTATAACTGATTATGAAACCAACATGAGAAATCAGTGTGTGCTGGTTCGGGAAGCAATTTACGGGTCCAGTCGCTTCGCTTCGATCCGCCAAGAAAATCACGAAACAGGCCGACATATCTTAAAATTATAGTTTCTGACAAAAATAATTAACCAACGAGTTACAAACACGATTTACTAATTAGTTTAAGATAATTATTTATAAATTTTAAATTCTAAGCATTTTTTAAATCGTCGCTAAGCCTTGGATTAGCGTCGAACGGGGCGAACGGCCGCAACCCGTCTTGTCAGCTTGTGACCCAGGGAAAACGGAAAACGCCGAGTACCGGTTTGGGAACCGATTTTGCCCTCAAGTATGAACGAGGCTTAAGAAATCTAGCGTCTAATCTTTGCTCAGGGCAAAAAAGGGACACCAAGAGTGAGAAATTTAGCGTGTTTTAACGTGTAAAGTGTGTTTAATCATACACGACTCCTGGTTCTTGGTTTGAGGAGGAAATATCATTTCCCCAATATTTTAGGGTAAGCATGACGATGTAGAGGCTATACTTTGTGAAAATGAGACCTTAAACATAATCTTGAATCAAAATTATCCAAAAAAAAGGAGGTTCCTTCGCTGGTTCTTTCGTTGGTGCCGGTCAAACCCGTAAAGAAACATATATTAATTAAGTTAGAGAAAGTGTAATTTAATATTTTTACAATTATAGCTATTGATTTTGGTAGCATACTAATACGATTTTATAACGTAACTAGCCGGTTTAATCAGGTTTAACCGTGGTTTGATGAGATTTAACCGAGGTGTATAGAACTGAGAAGGCAAGTAAACTTCGGTTAAATCTGATTAAACACGGCTAATTACGCTTCGTATGAAGATGGTAAAAGGCGTACAGCTTCGTCTCTTTTGCGCCGACTCCTTCTCCCACCCTAATATATCTACCCTGGCAGGCTAACGGGAAGGATTTTGATATTAAAAAGTCTATATAACCGCTCAGTCAACCGCCCCTAGCACCCTCCCTTCCCTTTCTAAGAAATTTAAATACTAATTACGCTTCGCCAATTTATTGGCCTAAGCTACTTTTTAAAACGGAAGCAGACAAACAAGGATTTATTTTCTTGAAAGATAAGATAAAATTAGCTTACGATTGTATTAAATCATTATGTGGATTATTAATGTACGACGTTGAAAATGAGTTTATGGGAAATCCATTACATTGTAGAATATTAGCCGAATATATCAATATCATCGATAGGGAAGCGATTAAAATCTCAAATATTTCATTCATAGAAATGTACGAATCATTTGTGCGAAGTAAATTCGATATTTATCATAAGAGATAAAGGACTTGAAGTTAAATCTTTGCGCGCCTTTCATCAAATGCTTGCCTTGTGATTGAAAATGGGTAAACACGAACAATTATTGATTGATGAAGAAAGCTTTCAGTCTGAAGTTTTAAAAGTGAGTATTGCTATGGAAATGACTGAAAACTTGATATTCGTTCATCGAACATTCGCTGAATATTTTGTTGTGAATTATTTGTTGACGCGTAACACTGGGTTTCCACTGAGCGAATTTAGAGCGTTTTTCGCATAATTTAGAGGTATAGGAAAAATATTTTACTATTTTTTTTTGCGAAATTCGCGTTTTGGCGTCGAAAGTTCTATTTCTATTTTTGCGGTTTTCCTAATAGAGCGATTTTTTTCAACCAATCATAGGCGTTTTAGAGTTGTACCACGTGATCATACGAGATTTATATTTTCTGTTCTTAAAATTAAAACCAAGGTTAAAAATCTATGAGATAAATCTAGTCAGACTTAACTTCAGGCTGCGTCGTCAAGAAAACTCGTGCATTTATAAATAAAATTAGAAAAATGTCACGCACCCAGAATCTTAGAAGATTCTAGGTGCGTGATAATTTTTTTTTTTTTCATCTTCGATACAATAAATAAACTTTTAGAGCTTTAATTGTTTCGAGCCCATGGTCGTCCATCTTTAAACTATTACTTTACATACACGGTTCAGTTCAGCTCGGAAAGTCGGAGTTTCAAGATACTCTAGAAGGCGTTTTTCCATTTATTTTTTCGCCCAGTGGAAATCAACCCGAAGAAAAAAAATATGAATGCGGAATTTCCGCTTTTCGGAAAATTTTATCCGCAAAGAAATTCGCCCAGTGGAAACCGAGTGTAACGATTCCGTCAAATCAACTGCTGCTTAAGAATGAACATTATGTTTTGAGAAACTTTTTAAACAGTGTTTTGAAAAGCGAAAAGAGACGTAGCAAATTTTTACCAATTTTGCGCAATTACGTCAATGATGTAATATCAAGGGGTCGGTCATTCAACGAAATCCCGTACGCTAGCCGCGAAATCAAATTTTAGAAATCCGGAATCAATATCAAAATCAGAAATCCAGCATGAAATCAAAAGAAATTTTGAAATCCGATAAAAAATCCGAAATCAAAAGCTAAATCACAAAATCAAAAACGAAATCAGGAAATCAGAAACAAAATCGCGAAATCAGAAACGAAATGGCGAAATCCGAAACGAAATCACGAAATCCGAAACGAAATCACGATATCCGAAACAAAATCACGATATCCGAAACAAAATCACTAAATCAGTAGAAAATTTCACGAAATCAATTCCAAATTACAAAAATTAATGTTCTTCGATATGAAGCGGGCGGGGTTAAAACGAGAACCCGTGTTAAAAACAAGTTTACACTGCTTAGAATGGCCTGGGCATCGCTTCGACTATCCAATGTTTATACACACTTAAGGTGGTATGAATACCTATCACTTTTTTCCTTTGTAAAACAGTAGGGTAAGCTGTATCGTGGGAATTTAGTGAGAATTCTCTTCTCAGAAATTTCCCACGGGTCCCCTTACTCTTTCCTTCCACTGAAATAGAGTTAAAATATGAATATGATCATACAATTATGAGATTTGTTCCATAAGTGTAGTACTGGTTACTGAGACCTAATCGTGGAGTGACGTATGTAGGTAAAGATTCTTGTAAAGCAACGCCTCAGGCGTTATCAAGGGGAAGTAGAGTGGCTGAAGCGAAAATTAACCCTACTCTTGTTACTCAACTGGAAACGGAACAAGAATCTGCCCTAGAACTTAATCGAATGGATATAGAGGTAAATCAAGGAAGAATATGAGGATAATTGGTTTACATAATTAGCTAGATCTTTGCAATGGTGGATCTATTGAATCGACAAAAAATTACGTCTTGTTAGGTTGAATTCTCCCTTTAATAATTTTTTTTATGGAGTCCTCAATTTTAGGCCTAAAGAGATTTTGATGTACTTAATTTTTTCAGGTGAAGGAAAACAATGTACCCATCATGTCGAACAATGAGGTAGAACTATCCTTATCAGAAAAGGACAACTTGCATCCTCCTATAATTAAGAAGATAAAGGGAGGAAACTATTCTAGTAAGGATGATGACAGGGAGCCTTCGTCTGGGCCGTGGAGTTTCAAAGCAGAGTCTTGGAGTTTCAAGGGGAAGTAGAGTGGCTAAAGCGGAAATTAACACCACTCTTGTTACTCAAGAGGAAACGGAACAAGAAGCTGCCCTAGAACTTAATCAAATGGATATAGAGGTAAATCAATGAAGAATACAAGGATAATTGGTTTACATCATTAGCCAGATCTTTCCAATGATGGAGCTATTGAATCGATAAAAAATTACTTCATGTTAGGTTGCATTCTCCCTTTCATTAGTTTTTTATGGAGTCCTCAATTTTAGGCCTAAAGAGATTTTGATATACTTAATTTTTTCAGGTGCAGGAAAACAATGTATCCATCATGTTGAACAATGAGGTAGAACTATCCTTATCGGAAAAGGACAACTTGCATCCTCCTGTAATTTAGAAACTAAAGGGAGGAAACTATTCTAGTAAGGATGATGACAGGAGCCTTGGTCGTGGAGTTTCAACGGGGAGTCGTGGAATTTCAAAGGGGAGTCGAGGAGTTTCAAGGGGAAGTAGAGGTGCTAGACCACAATTTACCACCCCTCTTGTTACTCAATCGGAAAAAGAACAAGACGAAACTGGCCTAGATCATCTTGAACATCATCGAATGGATATAGAGGTAAATCAGGGAAGAATCTCAGTAAAAAAGATCCTAAACTGCTGTCTTAATTATGTTTTAAATTCAAATTAACGATCCAATATTCCAGAACACTGCAAAATCTTTAAGCCGCGAAACTCTGGAAAAATTGATGTGTGCTCTTGCAGCCTTATTCCCAGAGGCATTTTCAATATTGGCCAAAACAAAAAATGAAGGTAAGGCTAACCAGTGGTTTCGCTATGTTACATAATATAATGGAATTGAGGTTAAATAATATTACTTATATAATTATGGTTTTCAGAGGATGGAATACTTGATCCTGACGATTTAACAACTTTTGAGCAAGAGAGTGATTCTAATCCAAAATTTGCACCGGACAAACTTAAACTTTGCATTTGTGGAAATTGCATATTGATGCCAACAGGCATTGAACAAGTTTGTTGTAGACAAGGCCTTGTGCCACAACCAGACCTCTTTTTCGAATGGTGTGCCTTTTTCGACCATTGCTAGTGATGAGTATGAGGTTCAGAAATGATAATGCAACAAGACGTGGCCTGAATATTACCAACTTGAATTTTAGGTATGCATATAGGTATAGAATCTATTCAAAGTTTTAAACCAGATATATATTTTTTGGCAGGCATCATGGTTATAGGAATTATACGTTGGTGGAGTATGGCAGACTTGGTCGGGGAAATAGAATTGTGGTTCCTTCGTGTTGCGTTGCGAAGATTCGCTTAAATTTTCCATCACCTGATGGCCGATATGAAGGATTTAAACTTGGAGAATTAATTGAGGGTTATTAATATTTATTTACGAAAATAAACGGAAGCAATTAAAAATTTTCAAAGCAATACCAATCTTAAAATCGTGAAATATGCTTTTCTAATAGTTCTTGTTTCGAAGGTCTTTCAACTCGGCTGATGGTAGCATTAATTTTCCTTGGATCATTATCCGCCATAGCAGTTGAATTTAACATACTTCCCTGTGAGTCGGAGATAATTAGTTTAAATATTCACAATTTTTTTTAAGTTGAAACACACCTCGAAGTCAGCTTTCTCCTGAAAAATGCTTTCCATCAAATAACCTATGTATGCATATTCTTTTTTCTCATAGATTTTACCAACGCTATGGTTTTTTGACCTTTTGTTGTAGAAAAACTTGTACCTCAATTCCCCATTTTTAGTGAGTACCTGTTGCCGGTTTGCATGTTCATTATGGTCAATTGCAACTAACATAGTCCTCAAATTGTAGCTGGGCCAGCTATAAGAAATTTTGTTGATTTAAAACTGTATTAAACAGGGAGAGATGGGCACGAATAGAGTAACGTTTTTAACAGGCGATTACTTTTCGCAATCACATGTATGAAGTACACTCGCATACCGCTTTTACACTATGTTTAAATTGGGCACACCATATGCAAAAAAGCCTTTCATCAAGCGGTGTAGTTATTTCGAACAGAGAAGGCTCACGATACGTGTTTTTTTCCTGAATGTACACGCACTTTTTAAACAGCGAGCATCCTTCCTCAAAGCAAAACAGAAGAAGCTTTCCGTGTGCCGGGACTCTAGAAAGGTCTCCCTGACAGAATTTGCATTCTAAAGCCTTATCTCGAGGAATAAATTTCGTAGTAAGCTTGGCGCTGGAAGTGTTTACGTGACTGACTTGAGACATTGAGTATTAGGATTTAGAATGACTTCGGTACTGTTCTGAATTCGCGGTACTGTTCTGAATTCGCTTCTCGTATGCTTGCTCTGAGAAGTCAGATGGTTTCTATACACAGTTTTATATTTGGGAACTCTCGCGATACTTTATAAAGTTTCGGATTCGTCGCTGGAAATTGAAATTACTCCGTTGATTAGACTTGATTTATTTCGCTGTTTCGTTATTGGTAACTATCTTATCAGAAACCTGAAAAGATCTCGAGGCTGGTTTTAAAATTTAGTGGCTTGGTTGAGTCTAATACTTGAAAACTTTTCGGATTCGCTTTCTTGCAACTGAGCTAGGCTAGATCCTACTCCGATGGTTCCCAAACTTTTATGTTCGAATAGATTGGATACCCCTTATATAGACGGATATTTCTTATTCTATATAGAACGACGAACGGCAGGGGAAAAAACCTACATAGGGTAATGCTCGGGCCTCCCCGAGTGAACGATTTTTTTTCGCCACTAGCAGGCGTTTCATCGCGGACATGCGTACATTGAGAGAGCCAAATGGCGAATTGAAGGTTTTCTCCTACAGTTTCCTATTTTTCCACTTCTTCGGTTTATCAGGCTTATTTATTTTCAAATATTTCCTCACCAAAGACACCAAACTTTTCGCGAAGTCAAAAACAGAACTCGAGGTTTTAAAGAAAAACAACAAATGTGTAGAAAATTTTATATACGAAGCGTAATGAAAGATACGCGATTTTTTTCGATTTTTCATCTAATGATTTACAAATTTATCCTATACTTTTCTGTATTTTTGCTTTTATCGTATATTTCCAAATTTAATATTTTCAATCCTATTTTATTTTCTACAATTCGCCTCTAAATTTCCTATTTTGTCTATAACTCAGTTCTTCCCCCTGGTGGGCTATTACGTTTCCAATACCCCTTTATGTCTTTATAAATTCGACAGAATGTTTTCTTTGGGATAGATAAGCTTCGTATTTAGCAGATCAAAAGGATTGAAACTCAATTTTACACACGCATTCGCGCCAAAAAAAAAATTCAAATGATTCGCCCCAAAAAGACCTCAAATTTGTTGGGACTCCATTCTCCCTTTAAATATAACCCAGTGTTTAGTCCAGGCATCCAAAAAAACCCATACACCAAGTCATTCAGGCAAAAAAAAATTATCATATTTAATTCTACCTTTTAGTTAAACCCAAAATTCTATCCAGGCATTCGCGCCAAAACAAATCCAACTGATTCGCGCAAAAAACCATAAATTTATCGGGACTCCATTCTCCCTTCAAATATAAGCCAAAGTCTTATCCAGGCATTCGCGCCAAAACCAAAAATTCAACGTAACGGATATTCCAAAAGTGCATCTAAGTCAAGGGTTAGTTTAATTTAAATTACAATATTTCACCCTAATTTGTTACATCCTTTAATATATATAACCCTGCATAGAATTTTCTTTTGTACGAATTGGTTTCTTTTTTTAAAATTTTGTATCGATTCCATTTAATAGAGTGACGTTTTTGGTTCAAATATGTTTCGTTGTGGTTGTGGACTATTTAGGATTCACGAAATTCACAAAAAAAATTACAAATATCTCTGACCAGCGGAATATTGAGAAACCGTTTTGCAAAATTTAAATTCCCATAATAAAATCCCATAGAAATGGTCAGAAGCTACGTTCACAGTAGAAACTTTGAAACCGTTTTCCAACCGTTTCCAATGTTAAAATTGACTTTTGAAGTAAATCATTTCAATCTTTGAAAATAATCTCTACAACTGACCCTTCAATTTTCATTTTGAACCTTTCCAAAACGGTTTCAAAGCCTCTAGTGTCAACACAGCTAAAGATTAGGATATGTTGGGCTAGGCTAGGTTGGGTTTGGTTAAGTTGTAATCCAAATAGGCTTTACGGTATGTTTATGGTTTTTAGAGCAGCTCATTCGTTCGATGAACTTTTAAAATCCAAACATTACCCCTATCATAAAATGACCGTAACTTTTGTCTACTATCAAATAGCACCATTAGAAAGAAAGCATGTCCTAGATTAAATTAAAATTAACCTTCATTCCCACTGTTTCATTATTTTAATCTCTGTTTAACTAGAGTTCAGAGGAGAAACTCTTGTACCCTCAAAAAACCTTTTTACATTTCATTTTGTCGATCTCACCCGTAATAGGCAGCGCACGTGGAGGCACCTTCAAGCCGTTTGTAATCGAGTTGATATTCTTAGCCTAGTATAATACGCTTTGTAGAATAACAGCTATTCCCAATTTTTGGGTTAGGAGGGATCCCGCGCTCGCGAACGAAATGTTTACCCCAAGACCTTTGTAGAAAGAATGCACACTGTTCGTAGTATTTGCTCGTATAAACGTTATTATAGGTAGCGACAAAAAGCTAGTGCACGGGTCTTTATAAATTCAACTACCGCTTAATTGGGCGCTTTAACTCTTAAAAGACGAAGAGACTGAAGTGGGAATTCGTAGCCTAAAGAAGTTAGAGGGTGCGTGAAAGTTTTCGTTTTGACTCGAGTGTATATTGCAAAAGTATAGCTCTATACCCGAGGCGAATTAAAACACGTGTTAAATGGCATAGGGAATAAAAGTAGTTTTTCCGAACTGCTTGCGACCCGGAAGCCTAGTCTGAAACCCATTTATTCGGAGATCTAATTTTAAATCAAAGTAAAACTAACGATCTTCTGAAGAAGGACCTTGGCTTGAAAAGTCTCGTAAATAATGTTCTAAAGGATACAAATTTAGTGTGGATGACCGCTGGTGATTTCTCATTGATAAGGATGACGTTATAGCCATTGTCCTTTACAACAAAGAATATAAAATGGCGGCTCTGGATAATGGGTAAGCTTTTAACTTAAAAATTTGGTTTTCAAGATTTATTGAAAAAGGTGTGGTGTTGATTTTTGGGATTTAAAGATTGTGCTTCCCAAAATTTTGGTAGCCAACATGAATAAATAAAACATTTTTTTTAAACATTGGTCTCTTTAAATTGCCTTATTCGAAAAAAAAACATTAATCTGGAACTTGCGGAGTTCATTCAAATCTATATTTGCTATAACGCAATTAGCATTTCTGTCTTGTTCGTCAATTTTATCGTATCGTCTTTTTACTGTAAATAATAGCCTAAACAATGTCGTCATTTTCTGACTCTGAATCCATTTTTGAAAATTTACCTTATATAACAAAAGGCGCGTTTTCAATCCAGATTTTCTTGGCCAAGTATCGAGCTGTTGCGTCAAAGTTGAAGGTTAAATCAAGCTTAAATTAATATAATTAATTTTTCAATTAATTATATTAATTTGCTATAAGCTTATTTTGGAAAAGCGATAGCAGAAGCATGAAAAACTTGATTGAACGGGCCTTAACGCGATAATGCGAAATTTCACACCGTTGGGTGGCGCGACGTACCAACGAAGACGCCGCGCAGCGTCACGTCCAAGGTTCTTTTAGGAAGGTTATGCCGACGATGACGACAACGGAAGTTCCTCACAACTTGACTGTAATCGGCCATCTTTCTCTAGCACCCATGACGTCAGTGAAAAGTCTACTCGAACGCCAAAACGGCCGCAAATGCAAACAGTTAACCCTGCACCATTAGCCCTCAAACAAATAAAAAATAAAACGTGACGTCATTGAAAAGGGCTTGTAGCGCCAAATTGAAGGAAAAGAGACATTGTGACGTCATTGAAAAGCGCTTGTAGCAACAAATTGGAGGAAAAGAGACATTAATTGTGACGTAAAGTAAACTGCGAAATTTGAATACTGTTTTTTCGAGTTTTTTTGAAACATTAAAAAGAAATCACAGCAACAGTGAAATAGGGTATATGTTTTATCCGAAAAGAGATAACAAATGTATGTAATGAAATATTGTTTTGGTTTTAATTATGTTACTGTCAGTCGAAATACATTGTATACAATAAAGTATGACTTAACTGAATTAGTATTTTCTTTATTAAAGTCACTCTTTAATATGACTGATATTACAAAATTTGCATTTCCTAATTGCGGTAAATCCGTTCCAAATTGAATTACCGCAATTAGGAAATGCAAATTTTGTAATGTCAGTCATATTAAAGAGTGACTTTAATAAAGAAAATACTAATTCAGTTAAGGCATGTTTTATTGTATACAATGTATTTCGACTGACAGTAATGTAATTAAAACCAACAATATATCACTGTTGCTGTGATTTTGTTTTTTAATGCTTCAAAAAAACAGTATTCAAATTTCGCAGTTTACTTTACGTCACAATTAATGTCTCTTTTCCTCCAATTTGTTGCTACAAGCGCTTTTGAATGACGTCACAATGTGTCTTTTCCTTCAATTTGGCGCTACAAGCACTTTTCAATGACGTCACGTTTTATTTTTTTTATTTGTTTGAGGGCTAATGGTGCAGGGTTAACTGTTTGCATTTGCGGCCGTTTTGGCGTTCGAGTAGACTTTTCACTGACGTCATGGGTGCTAGAGAAAGATGGCCGATTACAGTCAAGTTGTGAGGAACTTCCGTTGTCGTCATCGTCGGCATAACCTTCCTAAAAGAACCTTGGGAAAATGTAATATAAACTTTTCACACCTCAGTGTTAAACGACATCCCAAGTCGACCGATCTTATAGAACCTTAACTAAGAAAAACCTTATCCCTCAGCGACGTTATTTAAGAGTCGTCCTGACATCAACTTCCAAAATCTGAGAAATGTTTTGTTGGGTCACCACGGACCTATTTCCACTTAAATTAGCTAAGATACATTTCCCCTCGACAATAGCTAAGAGCCAATAATCAGGTAGAAAAATGATTTCGCTCTAGGAGTTGACCAATTAGAATAAACGACCCCTCCGTCGAAAAATACGAACATGGTCAGTTAACCGAGGTTCGAAGCTGAGAAAAACAAATGACGCACGACCACCTGAGCGAATTCTGGATGGAAAGTTCTAGAAGCTTCGGCCCGGGCGACAAAGAAAATGAAAAGGGTATATATATAGAAAAAAGAGGGAAAGAAAATTAACAGTTGGGTTCGAAAATTTATAAACGAAGTTCGTCAGATAAAAGAGCGGAAGCCAAGTCCGACGCGAAGGCGGCTAAGGCCGATGAGAAAAGATCCCCCGCTGGGACAATAGAATAAGATACGACCGGAACCCTTTAACGGACGGAATATTATAACATTAAAATTTAAAAATATATAAATTCGCGGAAAAACATTGCTTTCAAAAGGAATCCAATGCCGGAGACTTCGAAAACCCCACCTAAAGGACAGAACGAGATTATCCCTCTGGGATCCGAAACCGATCGAAACGTAATCCACCAGGAAGCTGACGAAAAACACACGTTGAACCCCCAGATGACCCTTATCGAGAATCAAATGAGAAGAACGTAATTAATCCAAGAGGAAATCCGAGAAGCCGACTGAGAAGCGTAGTCCGTTGTCAACGAAATCTGAGGATAAGACTGTATTATAATCGCCGTTTGGACCCGTTGTGTGATGAGTACATTTTTATTTTGCCCCCCCCCCCCTCCCCTCGTGTTTAAGCCAGATTGAATGTCGGGTTAGATGAGAAAAGTAGAAAATCCGAGAGTAAGAAAATAACGTACCCTTAACTCTTTAGAAAAGGTCTTGACAGTTAAAAGTATTGAAATTCACAGAGAAAGTGAAGGTATTTCCCGAAAGAACCCCCCCCTTTTCTTTTTTTTGTCGAGTAAAGATAAGGTCCAAAAGAGAAAGTTGGTCATTCTAAACTCTAACCTCCTAAGAGACAGTCAAATAATTATAACCAATATATATATATATCTGTTCCCCTCCAGGACATAGTTTTTTTTGTGAACTTAACCATGGCTGCCCGATTTCCCGAGGATGAGAAATGTAAGCTTAACAAATTTGATAACTAATTATAATTTTCAACTGCCCCTCTATATCTTAAAGATCCAAGGTGTTGAGTGCCAGCCTTCGTCGGTATCGGTCGCAAAATTTTTCGCTCCGCAATTAAACTGTGTCTAGTAATCTAATCGCGCCTCGATAACGCCGCCTCCGATAACGAAAGCCGGTTGGGCGACGCAAAAATGACGGGGAAACAACCCGCAGTGAACAAAAAGAAAACTACAAAATATAATTGCCAAGTATGTAAAAAACAAATAACCTCAACACAATTAAATATCTCCTGTTTAATCTGCAACGGATTCTCCCACGGCGAGTGCATCGGTGGCACTTCTACCGAGGAACTACAATACTATTATAAAGGAAAGCAAAGCAACTACAAATGTAAGCCCTGCTTAATGAAAAGAATTGATAGTTCCCTTATTGAAACCCCAAAAAATGACAATGACCTTAGTGAATCAGAATCTGAAGGAAGTGTAGTCGGGGAAGAAACATTAACAATTAGTGAACTTATGGACAATTTAAATGAATTTTTTAGGGTAGATAGTCTGCATCGTGCCAAAAATAATATAGTCGACAATGTCATGTCATTTATCTCTGTACTAGTTGAGACGGTGTCTGAACTTCAGAAGGAAATTAAGAACTTAAGGGAACAAAATGCAGAAATACTTGCACGAAATATTGAGTTACCTAATTCCAACTCAACCTTGGACCGAAGTTCCAACATAATTTTTAGGAGACCTCGGGAACTCTCCAGACTAATAACTCAACCCAAAAGTCATGATAAAATTTCCTCTAAAGAGCCCACGTCGGGTAATAAGGATAAAAAAATCATTCGAATTGGAACAAAAAAATCAAGCATACTAAAAGGTATCGTTAGACCGGCTAAGCAACCAAGGAAAAAAGCATTATTTATTTCAAGATTTCCCGTCGATACAACCGCGGAACAGCTTAGGGACTCCATTAAATTTGAATCTGAAATAAAGACTGTGGAATGTATACAACTAGACCCCCGAATTAAAGGAAAATACTCTTCATTTTATGTCACTGCAAGTGAAGAAGAATTTGAGAAACTATGTGCTCCAGATAATTTCCCGGAAGACTCTCTAATAACAGACTTTCGTGGTCCTTTATATGAAAGCCAGAAATTTAAAGGGACGAGGATATAGATGGCAAGGCATAAAAATGATGACTAATAAACCAGTTATTTATTATCAAAACACCCGAGGGTTGCGCAGCAAGGCTCCAACTTTTTTAAATAATGTCATTGAATCCAATTTTGATTTTTTATGCCTAACAGAAACCTGGTTAAACCACACACATAGCAGCTCTGACTATTTCCCAAATAATTACAATGTTTTTCGCACCGACCGAACAAGACGGAATCTTGGCGGAGGATCCCTAGTTGCTATCAAAGATATTTATAAAACTGTAAGGCGATCGGACTTGGAATATCAATACGAAGCAGTATGGGTAGAAGTACGCCTAAATAGCAAAGATAACTTACTCCTAGGCTGTATTTACTTTCCCCCAGACTCCTCTCTATTAGATTTCAAAACATTTAACGAAAACATCAAAAACCATTTACTTGACTTCAAAGGGGATATAATTCTCCTTGGAGATTTCAACCTACCAGGAGTCGATTGGACTACCGGGAACCTAAATAAATGTGGCTATTATGCAAAAAACAAAGCAGAATATATACTTGAGCTTTCTTTTTTAAATAATATTAAGCAATTAAATTCTAAAAGAAATAGTAGCGGCAACATCCTGGATCTTTGTCTCGTTAACAACGACACCTATACAATAGAATACCCTAATGACACATCATTAGTGCCTATTGATAAGTATCACCCAGTATTTATAATTGAGTTCGACAAAAATCAAAATATTCAATACGAAGAGTGCATATCAAACGAATTCATTTTCAATAAGGGAAATTATCTAAAATTATACCACGCAATTAAAGATATCAATTGGTATCCAATATATTCGTCAAGAGATATTGACTTTTGTGTTAACTATATAACTAAGAATATCCAAAAAGCAATGGAAACCTCTATTCCCCGTTATAATCCCAATAAATTTAAAAATGTAACTAAAAACCAATACCCACACTGGTACTCACGCGAACTTATCAAGACACTAAAAAATAAACGTTACTACCACAAAAAATATAAAAGGACAAGCAATACAAACGATGGTTTGAAATATAACTTAGCTCGCACAATGGTTAAAAAACTTTTATTACGTGACCAACGGATATACTCAAATGAAATATGCGATAGTGTTAAAAACAATCCAAAAACGTTTTGGCGATATGTAAATAGTAAATACAAACCAAAAAAGAAACAAATCGTGATTAAAAATGGAGATAAACTGCTAAAGAGTAACGCGGAAATCGCGAATAAATTTAGAGATCTCTTCTCGAATATAGCAAATGACGACTCTATTTTTTTTTCCCCTTCTCTCCCGAAGATAAAATCCAACGTGAATTCTTTGAGTGTAAAATATCAGAACAGGAAGTTAAGGAAACAATTAAGAAACTCAAACCTAAATTATCCTCCGGAATTGATGGAGTTCCTAACTTCATAATAAAAGGCTGTGGTGACTTACTCTCACCAACAGCTTAGCTAACTAACTCAGCTCAGCTAGCTAACCAACAGCTCGTATAGCTAGATGGGTGATGTTTTTGCAATCCTTCACTTTTAAGATTCAATATAGAAAAGGAGTTGAGAATGTAGTGGCAGATTATCTATCCAGGGACGCAGTTACACCTATTACATTGGGGGCCGTATTACTAAATAATAGCGTTCTTCCAGCACCACCACCTTTAGTAATGGGTACTTTTTCCATAGACGATATACGTAGAGAACAAAATACCGAGGCTGTAAAGTTTCGATTCTATTGGCCTACCCTTAAACCAGACGTAGCCAGATATGTAGCAACTTGTCTTACCTGTCAGCAATATAAGAGTCGTAACCGCAAGACACCAGGCCTAATGACATCTACTACCGTACATAACCCTTGGGATTTAGTTAGTGTAGACCTGATGGGACCTTTACCTACTAGTCACCTGGGCAATAAGTACCTATTAGTATACCTGGGTGTTTTTACACGGTTTGTAGAATTAATAGCAATCCCAGACATAACAGCTAGTACTGTTAGCGCGACACTTAAAGATTAATGCCTACGGTGGTGGTCACCTAAGAAAATCTTATCAGATAATGGGCTACAATTCGTTTCAAGGATGTGGAAGGAGACTTGCACTCTATTTAATATCCAGTGTGGATATACCTTTCCCTATCATCCGCAATCTAACCCTGTAGAGAGAACAAACAGATCTATTAAGGTCTTATTAACTCCAAACGAGAGTTTGGAGTTATATTTGTGATCCTACTTTGCCATAGAAAATTTTGTCCAGAATAAGGCTACGTGAAATCGGGAAAAAACTAGGGATGATAGGCGATGGACCGTGACGTAAACGTTGGGACTCCGTCACGACTTCGTTTAGCCAATGAAATCTTCAAATTTAACCCAGGGGGATGGACCGTGACGTAAACGTTGGGACTCCGTCACCACTTCGTTCAGCCAATGAAATCTTCAAATTTAACCCAGTCAGAGAAATCACAGAGCGAAAAGGCTAGCGCGTCGCTCTGGTAATATTATGTCCGATAGTTATGGTTATAGAGAAGGCCGTCGGTTCAAACGCTCTGAAATCAAAGGGTGGATAGGCGGGAGAACATTCGCGGGCGAGGCAGAGAGTAGAAGATGGCGGACTGCCCTAAAACCGGCCGCTTAAGAGCTAATATTTCGCGTTTTTAAACCATAAACGATCTTATGTTCCTTCTGATTGTATCATTTTGTTTATCTAAGTGTTGGGTATTAATTGTTTACAAGTTTTATTTACCATGTGGTTTGATATATAGTTATAAATTATTTTGGGGGAAAATTTCAAACTTTTATGTCAAATGCTAATTTTTAATAAAGGTAAAGTAACTTAGATAATATCTTCCACATTTTCTAATTATTACGTTTAAAAAAGCAATATATTTCGGTGTACTCCGTGTTAATACGGGAGACTGGCACACGTCAGAAGGAGCCACCATGCAGGGAATTTCCGAAGAGAGGTCGGAGTCAAACATGGAGACATTAAAGTTAGAGTTATTTCTACCGGCGGAGGTGAAACCCTCTTATGATGTTTTTAAAGTATAAAAGACGTCTGGTAAATGTTTAGCAAAGCTATGAAAATTTTCAAAATATACGAAAATTCCACAAAAGCCATTCAATTTGATGGAAAATCACATTATCCCATTTGTGAAATATATGGCATTTATCCCACGACTTGGCAACACTCGCTAAGTAGCGCTCTTTTGCCATGATTATTTTGCAAGGATGATGGGGGGGGGGGGGGGGGATTCGTAATGTCGAAGCAACAAAAAAATTTAAACCTTTTTTGGTGATCAATTAAAACAAATAAAAAGCATAATTTAATATAGTGTTAAAAATTAATTAATATTGCGTTAAAATCGTAATCAAAAAATTAGTGAACGAAGATGACGCTGTGATAGGCTGAGACAGGTACAAAGCCATGAACCAAGATTACTAGACTACAAATACACTACAAATACATGAACAGCTCAGGGATTTACCTTCAACCCAAGGTTTTTAAGAAGTCCGCTATATAGTCTTCAACCCTCATCAACCTTGGAACCCCAGAGCCCTCAAGTACCTTTTCCTCCAGTTATTTTTATATTTTAAGTTAGCAATCAGCTAACATGATGGCGCTAAAAACTGATTTTTCTCTCTCTCATCCGGGCTAGCATTATTCCCTCATTTCCGTCCCTGACTCCCCTGTTCCCCAGCTCTATCCTCACGTTAGACTTAGAGAGGTGTTGACGGTTTCTATGAAGGTAATTTATGATTGTTTAAAAAATTTCATTTTTATTTGAATTAATATAACGATTTGAAAAGGGTTTTAAGCGTGAGATAATTATCAATTAGAGACGAGTATTCTTTATTGGCATATTACCTGATAATACTGAATAACTATTCTGTTAATGGGCCTTGATCAACACGTTAAGCCTTTGTAATAACAAACCTTTGTGGAGAACTTTTACAAGGTAAAGTTCCTTTTTCATTTAAAAAGGCCTGGTGGAACAACTTGTGCTGTATTTGGATGTAATAATTCTACATCCAAGGCGTTGGGAAATATTTCTTTTCATAGTTTCCCTAGAAATAGGAGCCTACAAACCATTTGGTCGAATAGTTGTTGTTGCAGTGGTGTAAATCCAAAAAAAGCGAAAATTTGTTCAAGCCATTTCACACAAAATGATTTTCAGCACTATCGAAAAGCTGCTTTACTTGGCCAGAAATGCTTAAATATTTTGCGCAAAGATGCAATTCCTACTCTAAATTTGCCGAGCAAAGCCTGACCGGAAATCCATATTGAGTCTGATGTATCACATACTGACCTAGAAATTGGTCAAACGACAACTGGCCTTGAAATTGGTCAAATGAATAGTGGCCTTGAAATTGGTTAAATGAATACTGGCCTTGAAATTGGTCAAAGCAATACTGGCCTTGAAATTGGTCAAAGCAATACTGGCCTTGAAATTGGTCAAAGGAATACGGCCCTTGAAATTGGTCAAATGAATACGGCCCTTGAAATTGGTCAAATGAATACGGCCCTTGAAATTGGCCGAATGAATACGGCCCTTGAAATTGGCCAAATGTCTATTGGTGAAGTGGAAACGCATATTGGCCCTCAAATTACTGAAATGCATACTGTAATTGAATCTATGGATTGTACAACTGGCCCTCAAAATATTCCAGAGATTATCGAATTTCAATTAGCACCTTATAGTAATTTTGTAACAAAGCATAAACGAACATACCACGATCTCTTTGTAAACATGAACAATACGAAAGTCAAACCAAAATGTTTTGTCAAAGTTTCTTCCCTTGAAACGATACAGCCTTCTATGAACATTGAAAACGAGTTAAACCTTTTACAACAAATACAACCAAATACTTCAAGTAGCTTCACCGTTAACAATGACAATACCAAAGAAACTAAAAACAGTATAGTTAAAAAAGAAAAGCTTTGTGGCAAGCAGCCTATAAAAAGGCTCATCCTCTTAAAGTTAAAGAAAGTCAACAAGCCCATAAAAAGGCTCATGCTCTAAAAAATAAGGAGTGTAATCAAGCTTACAGAAAAGCTCATCTATTGTTCCAGATGAAATTAAAAACCTAAACCTTTTTGAAAAAATTCTTATTCAAAAAGCAAAAGCTTTTCAAACTGTGGTAAGATTAGGGACAAAGATGAAAACTGTTAATCATTCTGGCAATAAAGGGAAAGATTCTCTATCTTCCCATGCCTCTACAAAGTAATATTGATATCATTCCACCAAACCTACCTTTGTATCATGAACTCATGATACTAGTAAATGGCCAACCAACCAAGAATAAAGTGGTTTGGCAAAATCTAGTTAGCTTGAGTAAAGTAAGGAAAGCTCTAATAAAGCTCGAAGAGATTAATTATCTATACCGCGATATCAATATTGAACAATGTACTATGGATTACATTTGTGGGAGAAATCTAAACGATCCAGAGAACTTTGAAGTTCGATCACAGCCACAATCCATACTACAGAGGCTTTCGGAAGCTGAAAAGGAAAATCTGTACGCCCACTACAGTGTACATCCTGTAAACTCAAAAAACCCTTCAGATTTGCTTGAAGCATTTCAGATGAAAAGAGTTGAAGGAGAGGCTCTTAGTAGTTTCGAAAAAAACTTGGATATTTTATGTTTCCCAGATTTATTTCCCACTGGTGATTATGGAAAGCACTCTGATAGGCCTTTTGGGCCCTTGGCTGATGCTGATTATGCAACTTCCAAAATTATGAACAAAGACAGAAGTTTTTCTTTGAATGAGCAATATCTCTTCCACTGCTTCTATGAAAGTTAAATAAAAACATTGTCTGGGTCAATCAATTATATGCTTCGCATGACTAAAAATGCCCCTGTTTCTGTGTTTAATCTCATGCAAGGGTTTGAGGCTAAAGACAAAGACCTTGAATCAAATTTGGCTGGCTTTATGTCAAATATGAAAGGAACGCAAGAATATTTCATAAAGCACCGGGGTGAACTCAAAACCATAATGCAGGAGTTTGGAGCCCCAACTTGGTTCATAACTCTCAGCTGCGCTGAATATGATTGGTTATATTTACATGAACACATAAGGAAGTTCCATACTAATCCTACCGGAACGACACCCAATGAGTTATGCGCCTCTGACCCTGTTTCTGTGGTTTCGCATTATCACAATAGGTTTGAATCTGTATTTAGAAACCTTATCATGAACAAAGATACTCCTTGTCAGGGAAAGGTCGAAAATTATTTTTGGAGAGTTGAATACCATTTTGTTCTTTGGATTAAAGACGCTCCTAAAATTGGCAAATCTTCCGAAGAGGACATACTTGCTTTTATTTTGAAACACTTAACTTGTAGTATCCCTGATCCGATAAAAAGCCCCACTTTATATTAATATGTCATGCGATATCAGACACATAAACACAACTCCAGTTGTCTGAGAAAACAAAAGCAAAAAACGGATTCACCACTCGGTGCCGCTTTAAATTTCCAAGGCCTGTTTCATGCGAAGCAAAGCTAAATGAACTTCATTCTACTATACGTGACTATAAAACTTCAAAATCGAGTCGTCGCCTTTATGTTCTTCCAAGAACTCAATCTGAAACTTTCGTAAATGACTACAATCCAGTTTTGCTCTTAGCCATGGCATGTAATATGGATATCCAGTTCGTCAGCGACAATGAGATGGCTATTGCTACATACATCACTTCTTACATGACCAAAAAAGAAAAATCTGACCAAATAGTTTTCTGAGAAAACAAAAGGCAAAAAACGGATTCACCACTCGGTGCCGCTTTAAATTTCCAAGGCCTGTTTCATGCGAAGCAAAGCTAAATGAACTTCATTCTACTATACGTGACTATAAAACTTCAAAATCGAGTCGTCGCCTTTATGTTCTTCCAAGAACTCAATCTGAAACTTTCGTAAATGACTACAATCCAGTTTTGCTCTTAGCCATGGCATGTAATATGGATATCCAGTTCGTCAGCGACAATGAGATGGCTATTGCTACATACATCACTTCTTACATGACCAAAAAAGAAAAATCTGACCAAATAGATTTATGTAATGAATTACGTGACAAAAGTGCTTGCAGTCGTCTCTGGACTTTAGGGTTTAAAAAGCTTACTCATAGAGAAGTGGCAGACCGTCTGTTGGGCCATCATTTGTATGAAAAAAGTGCCAGTGTTCTTTTTGTTAACACTGGAAGGAAAGAGAACCGACTTCGCATGTTAAAAAAGAAAATTGATCTCCAAAAACTTAAAGAAACTAACCCACAAAGTACTAATATTCACATGCCGAGCATGGTCGATGACATTTATCCATCTCGACCTGACGAATTAGAGTCATGGAGTCTTTATGACTTTGCACGATACTGGTATCGGGGTTATGGCAAAGAGAAACCAGAAAACGCCATTGAACTAAAAAATGGTCTTGGTTTTTTAAAGAAAAGGGTAAAACCTTATCTAATACAACATACTAGACACGATCCTGATAAATCTGACAGTGAAAAGGAGAATTATTATCGTGTCCTATTAATGCTTTTTCTTCCTTTTCGTAATGAAAGTGAACTGTTAGGTTCCCACAAAAATTTTCAAGACTCTTTTCAATACCATCTCCTTGAAATCAATTCTATGATGACTTACCACGAAAAATTAACCACAATAAGAGAAGGCCAGAAAAAGATAGAAGAAAAAATAGCCAAAACTACTGATAATACAGATATTGACAACCAAAATTTGGATGATGTTGAAAATACTTTTCAAGGTCAAGACAATAACCAAGTTGAAAATGCCATGAGAGAAATTCAGGCTGCCATGGTGGGAAACTTCCAGTTTTCTACGGAAAACTTGCTTGATCATATTTCCAAGCTACAAAAAGATCAACTGGATATTTTTGACAAGGTCCAAAATCATTTTTCAATTGACTCATTGGATAAAAATTTGCTCTTGTTTATCAGTGGCTGCGGCGGTTTTAATTAAAGCCATTCAAATGTTTGTTTGCCAAAAATACAATGACACATTAAGTTATAACAGATTCGTGGGAGATGTTATACCGGGCCGGGATGCCGATGGCTTTGTTATAGATTAGAACAACGTGCTGAGAGGGAGATAGTATCTAAAAAGAAAAACTCACCAAAGTTACTAACGACATTCTCAGTCTAATAATTAATTCGAAGGCGAATGTATTGTGATCTAATGACTTTATTGATGATTTATCATTTTACAAAAAATATTAACTTTGGGCTAACTGGCCTCCTCTAGTCCTTTCTCCGCTCTCCCCCCGAACTCAAACTCTCTCTTCGTTCTTATTAGCGTGCGAACGTAGCTTGCGCATGCGCGTACAAAAAAAAAACCGGATGGCAAAAAAGGGTTACAAAAAATGATCTGTATTTCCGTCGTCTTCTTAAGTTTTAGAATGAATTACAGTTAAAATTTTTTAAGGGTTTACTATGAATTAGAGCTACAATTAAATTTAAGTTGTCTACAATTAAAGATAGGA
This sequence comes from Odiellus spinosus, assembly GCA_963920705.1. Classification (NCBI taxonomy): domain Eukaryota; kingdom Metazoa; phylum Arthropoda; class Arachnida; order Opiliones; family Phalangiidae; genus Odiellus; species Odiellus spinosus. The sequence continues at coordinate 9,241,954 of OY987225.1, read as the reverse complement.
TTATAATTAAGTTAAAAGAGATTAAGTTAGGGGGGTTTTATATAATGATAGTAAGTTCGAAGAGCGCAATGGAAGGGAAGTAAAAAGAGTCTGAGGTAGGCCTAACAAAAAAAAGAGGTAAGATGAATTTGTTCCCATCCATTACACTCCTTTCCACAAGGAAAAAAAAAAACGAAGTATGAGTGGTTTTTTTCTATTCTTTATCTTAGAAATATGAGGGATTAGGGGGAAGATGACAGTCTCTTTTCGCGTGGGGTCCCTGGCAACGGAAACATCGAATTCCAGTCCACCAATCTGGCGCGGGCGCGAAAATGTCAAACATGGGTGTAATACCTATTGGAGTTGGTAATAGTGCGTCTGAGGGGGAGCCGGTCGCTGCTGCCGCTTATCGTGGTGGAGATGGGGGTGGTTATGGTCTGGTAAATTCGGGTATGATAACTTGTATGATTTCGGTGTCTGGGGGAGCTGATAACGCGGAGGCTGGGATGTTACATCTTGGAGGAGATGGTTGTGGTGATGGTTTGGTGAATTCAGGTAGTTGTAGAGCGTCTGTGGGCGGAGGTGTTGCGGACGCAGAAGATGGAATATTTGAGCTTGGAAGGTTACGGAATTCTTCCAATGAAATGTAGGGTACCAGGCTTTGTTGGGCTGACGGGGGTGGTTTAGAGATAGCGGATGATTGATGAGAGAGGTGGGTGTCTGAAGTAGGTGTTGGTCTTCTGGCTTCCCAGTTAGCCATTTTCGTGGAAATTCTCTGGAGGGCATCATTCAACGATCTGGTGATTGCGGATATAGTCGCTAGTACTGTAGAGGTTGGTGTTATGGAGGAATTGGGTTCTGTTGTTCTAGATTGGTTTTTAGAGGGACTTGTACAAAAATCTCCGGGAAAATCTTGTTCGGAGACCGAAATATCAAGAACGTCGTTTTCAGCTGACGGGTCTTCTTCCCTATGAGGATCCTCTAAAACTAGATTGCCCCTTCTACCACAAGCCTGGCATGGACAAAAAAACAGACCACCTGCACTGATAGCTGAGCGATTCAGCATCACGAAAGGTTCGTTGTCTTCTATGACGATGACATCGGTTAGTCGAAGAGTTTTTCCCCGAAACTTTATGGCTAGAGTTCTGGCCTATCCTCGGAATAGTTTTATAGCATCCATTTGTGGAAATTGACTTCTGAGAACAGCATGGGCTTCCGTGGCGCGTGCCGTTGTTAAAGGGCATGGCCCAACTGAAAGGATACTAGCGATGCACTTAGGTGACGTCAGTTTGATAAATAATGGTTGCGGTTCAGACACACAATGTACCACACAGAGCAATTTTGTAGGTTTCAACTAGAACAATAGTAGAGTATTATTAATGTATTAGATTAAATTAAACGTTAGTCAAGCATTAAGTATTAAAGTCATTATCTATATATTTCCCAGGGGGGAGTATATATAAATTTCCGTTTGAATGTAAAGCAGTCTTTGGTTAGGGGGGGGGGGAAAGGATGTTCAATTAAATATATCATGGCTTCCACCCGAGATCGTAATTTCTTTCTATGAGGCGCCGGTGCATGGTAATAAACATCCCTGTCCACCCCACCTGGTTGGACGGTTTTCCTATAAACTACTTCACGTACGAATCCCCGCTCAAACGGCAAGATGGTTTGCTCGTTGAGAAAAGGATATTGTCTTAAAATAGTTTGGGTTTTTGTAGGTGAAGTAGTGATGTCTGGTATAAGATCTTGGGTTGTGTCTAGGAGTAAGGTAGAGGTGTTTGAGTCAATGTCTGGAGTCGGTGAAGAAGGTAGGGTGTGTCTGGATCGTATAGCTGTCGAATGAGTTACAGGTTCCCTCGAAAGATGTAGATGGGAATCCTCCTCATTTCCCGATTCTTCATTTGAAACCTCAGGTAGAGGTGGTTCTTCTTCTTCGGGCTCAATGTCTCCAGTTGTTCTAAAGATCTTTAGTTGGTTAAGATGACATTGAGATCTCTTCCCCGTACTGACCTCTTCCAGCTCGAAAACAAGATTACTAATTAATTTAATAATTTTAAAAGGACCTAGCCATTTTGGTAGCAATTTAGCTGAGATATTCCTGGTAGCGTTGGATAGTTGATGATTTTCTTTCCATACGAGCATACCAGGTTGGAAATATTCTTCTTCGCGTCTTAAGTCATAGTATTTACGCTGTCTCGCTTGGCTCTCATCAATGGTTTTTGTGACTTTTAAAATTTCTTGATTTAAGGCGTCGATTCTTTCCTGATTTTCTGGCAGGTAGTTGGTAGGATCGACTTCCGTTAGAATATCTTCGTAGACTTCCCATGGCATATGGGGTTCTCGACCATGATTAAAAAAAGGGGGATCTCCCTGTGGTCTCATGGGGGCTACTGTTTAATGCGAATTGTAAGGTGGGCAAACTAGAGTTCCAATTCCTATGGTCATTCCCCACATGAATGCTTAATAGAGTTTTAATGGATCGGTTAGCCCTCTCTATAGGGTTAGACTGTGGATGATAGGGTGAAGTCCGCAAGCTCTGGATATTAAAGAGGGTACAAGTTTCTTTCCATAATCTGGAAATAAACTGAGTCCCATTATCCGATAAGAGCTTCCGCGGTGAACCCCATCTCAGTACTAAATCCTTGAGAGTGCTACTAACGGTACTAGCTGTTATGTCCGGTAGGGCTATCAATTCTAAATATCTAGTGAATACATCTATAAGCTAATAAATATCTATTCCCTTGATGGCTAAGAGGTAAGGGTCCCATTATATCAACGCTCACTAAATCCCATGGGTTACTTGTTGTATTAGAAGTCATACGGCCTGGTGTTTTCCTATTTCGACTCTTATATTGCTGACATATAAGACAGGTGGCTACGAAATAAGTAACGTCGGGTTTTAGTGCAGGCCAATAAAATCTAAATCGGATTGATTCATAAGTTTTATCGCGGCCTTTAGGCCCAGCGATTGAATGAGTATGGTATAACTGAAGACATTTGGGTCTAAGTGTCTTTGGTAGGAATAGTTTTCTAGGATGGTGTCCCCAAGCTTTTCTATATAAAATCCCATCTATAGTTCGTAGGTTTTGTGGGTATCTGGTGCTATAGGTAGGAGTGTCTTGATTTCTAGGGTGTCTGGGTCAGTAAGTTGTTCTCGGCGGATATCTTCCAGAGAAAAAGGTCTCCATTATTAAAGGAGGTGGTGGTTGCAGAACACTATTATTGAGAGTAATAGCTCCCAGTACCGGAGGTATTGAGGTATCTCTCGACAAATAGTCTGCCACCACATTTTCTACGCCCTTACGATAGTGAATTTTAAAATTAAAATATTGTAAAAACATAACCAATCTAGCTACCCTAGCTGTAGGTTCCCTTTGTTAAAATAACCACTGTAGAGATTTATGGTCGGTGATTATTATAAACTCACGTCCATCTAATATATGTTTGTATTTGTTCACCGCCCAGAAAATAGCTAAACATTCCTGTTTATAGGTGGAGTAGTTTTTCTCGGCCTGTTTGAGTAGGCGAGATCCATAAACTAGAGGATACTCTAGGGCTCCATCCTTCTGGGAGATCAGGGCTCCTACAGCTATTTTGCTGGCGTCAGTGGTTAAGAATAAAGGTCTCGTAGGATCATAGTGATAGAGGGGATTGGTTACTATCCCTAAAATAGCTTTCTTTAAACCTTTATAAGCTTGTTCACACTCTTCTGACCAGTACCATCTAACCTTCTTACGTTTGAGTTTATATAAGGGTGCAGCTAGCTCGGCGTATTTTGGAATAAATCTACTATGCCAACCCGTGAATCACAAAAATCTTTGTAATGTCTTTAAGTTGTAGGGACGAGGTAGGGTTTTTATTATCGCTGTTTTCTCGGGATTAATATGTATTCCTTCCTCATCTACAACATGTCCCAAAATTAAAGCTTTGTTCCGAGCGAAGAAATATTTGGACATGTTTAGAGTGAGGCCAGCAGATTGAAGTCTTCGGAATGCATACTCAAGAGCCCGGACATGTTCGGCCCAAGTCTTAGATGCAATGACTAAGTCATCTAAGTAAACAGCGATATTAAACCCGGCCTTGTCCCTGAAAACTGTATCCATTAACATTTGGAAGGTTGTCGGGGAGTTACAAAGCCCGAATGGCATAACTACATATTCGAATTTACCGAAGGGAGAGACAAAGGCAGTCTTAAATTGACTTTTAGGGTCCATAGGGACTTGGAAATATCCTGACTGAAGATCTAGAGTTGTTATAAATCTAGGATTTTTCATATCAAATAAGATGCTAGCTATGTCTGGTAGTGGATAAGGATCTTTCTTTGTTAATTTATTAAGTGCTCGATAGTCTATACACATTCTCCAACCGCCTTCTTTCTTAGGAACTAAACATATGTTGGATGACCAAGGGCTATTTGATGGTTTTATTAACCCCTCTCCTAGTAATTTATCGATATGTTCTTTAATAATGGCCCTTTGCGCTGGTGAGATCTTACGAGGGTAAGCCTTACAAGGAGATTCGTTCCCAGTGTCTATAGTACGAGAGGTTGTGTCTGTGCGTCCTAATCGACCAGAGATTAGCGTAGGAAATTGATCTAATAATAATAATCTAAGTTCTTGTTTTTGTATAGGTGTTACAGAACTATCTTCCACTGCGGGATTAATTATATTGGAAATGTCGGTGTCTAGTATAGGAAGTGTAGGTGTAGGTGCGTTAACCATATTAAAGAGAAAATCATCTAATTGCAAAGTTTTATTTTTATAATTGATAATGGCTTTATTTTTCAAAAAGAAATCATGACAGAGCAGTAAAGGTTAGGTACCAGTATGAATTGATAAGAAAATAAATTTCCATTAGCTCTAAAAGTTAAAATGTCTTTCCCTTTGGTAGGTAAAAAGTGTCCGTTAGGTAGAAAAACACAATCATCCACTATGTCTACTAAAGCGTGGGAATGTTTGAGTCTACAATAGGTATCTAACGCCAAAAAACTGCCTTCAGCCCCGGTATCAATTCTAGCAAAGAATACATGCGATGGTAAATTAGACGAGGGAAAGGTTAAAGGTAACGCAAAAGTTGTCTCATGTTTTACCCCTACACTAGCTAGATTTTTCCGCTTTCGAGGGTTTTTGAATTTGCAAGGATACCACCCTCTTCTTTTATCCTTTCCTATTCTTTTCCCGGTAAATCCGGACAATTGGGTCTAATGTGCCCTAATTATTAGTGTTAAAAGGGCGTGTATTTATAGGTGTAGGTGTTGTAGGTGGTGTCGTTCTAGTAGGTGGTCTTGTTGCGGTAGGCTTTGTGTAGGGTATAGGAGTTGGTTTAGGTGTTGAACTACGATAAACCTGGTTTCTTCTTTCGATATTCTCAGCGCTATTAGCTAAAGCCTCAATATTATTAAAATCGAATGGGAGATATCTATTTATCTCGGGCTTCATATTTTCAATTAAATGAGAAGCTAACTGGTATATTCCCATTGCGCCGAATTCCCATTAGACCGAATTCCGCCCAAGATTTCAATGAAATTAGCCAAACGGCGGGTTTAATATTCTCCTAAACGACCGACGCGATATTCTAACTGACCTGTCGCAAAAAATGAATATATGTATATTTTCTACTCCTCTTGTTTTTTAATAAAGGCGTTTTAATGTATTTTAAGACCATTGTATACGTCATTATATAAGTAGCAAAAATTATAAGAAAGACTTTGCGGGATATAAAAGGGTTTCAAATGTGTACAGTTTCACATTGTCAAAAGTATGTTTTTCTGAATTATTGTTAGGCTAGGTTAGGTTAGGTTAGTTTAGGTTAGAATAGGATAGAGGGTTTTTAATATGGAAATTTGAATAGCAAATACCCTAAAATTGCAGTTGAATCATTTTTACGCAATGAATATGACCTAAAAATATAAAGAAAAATCGGCAATTTTATTTTTAAAGTTAAATTTCTGTGATTTAAAATTGTTTTGTTATTCTAAACATTACATTTTGCTTAATAATTTACCAAATATTTGGTTAGGTTAGGTTAGGTTAGAATAGGATAGAGGGTTTTTAATATGGAAATTTGAATAGCAAATACCCTAAAATTGCAGTTGAATCATTTTTACGCAATGAATATGACCTAAAAATATAAAGAAAAATCGGCAATTTTATTTTTAAAGTTAAATTTCTGTGATTTAAAAATGTTTTGTTATTCTAAACATTACATTTTGCTTAATAATTTATCAAATATTTGGGTTTAGTGCTCATTTCACTAGGCCATTAAATTATTAAAAGTCAATCAGATTTCTTGCTTCCAAAGATTGAATCTTTGCGTTCCCGGGAATTTTTTTTAATTCCATCGGGTATATTTAAGCAAAGATTCTTGTCCCAATGGACCGAATCCTAAACCTGGATAGGTGCGGGGTTTTCGGTCGAATGGGACAGTCCCATTGGACCGAATCAGCCAAAGTGCGGAGTATTCGGTCGAATGGGAATGCGTTCGGTCCATTGGGATTCGGCGCAATGGAACTGAATCAAACTAACTTGGCTTCTGTGATCGGGGTTGTTAGCGCTAAATTGAGAGTTTGCACTCTGTTGATAAAGTCAATTACCGATTCGTGGGCCATTTGTTTCGATTGTATAATTTCCCTTTCTAATCTCATTTCAGCGGCTGTCGTTAAAAATTTTTCCTCAATTTCTTAAGGAATCGTGCTAGAGAAGTAATTTGCCCGCAATTTTCAGATCTGTTCCAAACTATGGCTGCTCCTGTCAAACAGCTAGGAATAAGGTGTAACAAGTCTGTTTGTTAACATATGGATAGTTTGGAATGTTTCTAGTTGGTGTAAAAACTCCGTAACTTCCTTCCTATTCCCTGAAAATTTAAAGGTAGGCATTGGTAGTTTACGTGGGCGCGGTTGTTTAGGTTCCTTAGGTGGAGGTGGTGGGGGTTGTTGCTTGGCTAGTCGATCGGTTATTTGATCGGTTAAATTTAACGTTTGCGCTGAAAGGAAATCCTTTAGCTGTTCGTTTGTTTTCCCTGATGCTGAGGAAGCTCCCTGACTAGGTTGTGAAGTGGAGGGAGTGTATGGGCTAGGACTAGACACTAGTGGTGGTTGAGGTGGTAAATTATGTCTAGAGGGAGAGTTTTGCCTAGCTTGTCGAGTGTGTGTCTGCGCTGATTGAAAAACTTGCGATACCCTACTCGGTGAATAAGAAACACCTGACGCAGTGTGAATTTGATACCTAGGTGGTGATACCACAAAGGGATTAAATGAGACCCTAGATGTGTGAGATGATGGATTTCTAATTATAGATCTAGGTTGTGTCTGGGGTGTCTGGTGTGTCTGTGTAGGGTGATTTGGTAAAGTTCGTGTAGGTAAAGTTGAGGATGTTGAACTGGTGGTGTAGGTGATAGGGTTCTAGTAGGTAAAGGTTGAGTTTGTGATACTGGAATAGGCCTAATAGGTGTCTGGGTGGGATTGGAAGTTGCCCCATAAGTTGGTAAGGATTGTGGCAGATTTCCTGCCCTAGGCCTTGGTCTAACTATACTATGACTACTAGATATATTATGTCTGGGTGGAATAGGTGGTGGAGATTGTCCCCTAGATATAATTGGTGACGAAGCTAAGGGTAGAGGAGGTTGGAATTGAGTTGTATTTACCAACGTTGACGATGGTGTTTGCCAAAACGAATGTTGAACGTGACGTGGATTTACAAACCGATCTCTTCCCGGAATGGGTTCGTCGTCGTCTTCTCCTATGATTCCACTCAAATCTGATTGGTCGCTCGTCCTGGCTTCCGGTTCCTCCAGGCGTGTTTGATTATTTCGTAGCATGTCCCGTAATTGTCCCTGCACGTCGGAGCTAGTTCTAGGGCTAGGCGAGGAGAGTGGTGAACGTAATTGTACGCCTGCATATGTAGAGAACGAAGGGTGGAACGCTTGTTCCACTTCTTCGCTACTGTCGGGCGAGCCCAGACGCGCACGAGAAAATGACGTACTTTTGCGAGCCATGGCGAAAACCTATATATACTCGTTAAATTTGGGATGTCTTAAATAGGATTCATCTAATAATCGAGATGTCTTAAATAGGAAATAATAGTTGAGAGTGGGGTGTCTGAGATGGGATTGACACTAATACTTGACTTGACAAGAATAATTAACAGAAAGAATAATTGAAAAATTACATTTTTAAATTTTTATTGAACACGTTGGCTAATTAAATAACCCCGGCCCCTGTTCGGGCGCCAAATAATAATATAACAGATTCGTGGGAGATGTTATACCGGGCCGGGATGCCGATGGCTTTGTTATAGATTAGAACAACGTGCTGAGAGGGAGATAGTATCTAAAAAGGAAAACTCACCAAAGTTACTAACGACATTCTCTTAGGATCCTTAATGACGTCGTTAGCAGTCTAATAATTAATTCGAAGGCGAATTCTTAGAACCCGGTAGGGTTCTATGTTATGGGCCCATCATCATCTGTAATGCTATTTTGATTTCCTAAAAAATTCAGTCTCTAGCCAATCAAAACGCTCCATTCTCCCATAGAATAACATTAAAATCGACTCTTTCGAGGACAAGTCCAGTGATTGACAGAACTAAAAGAGGAATTATTTGTTACAGTTATAATCACTTTTAAATGGTAGAGCAAGGTTCGAATGTTGAACTTTTCAAGTTTCATTTAAAAATATTAAGTCTAAGTATTTTAAAATTAATTCTGAAGTTGACCCTTTTTTGGTACTTAGCTGGTTTCGCGCATGGCCAAATTCGTAATGTTATTCTATGGGATTTGGTTTTTTGAAAGTGGCTTACCTTTCAGATTTATTTTCTAATACTTCCGGATATTTTTCAGACTTGGATTTTCCGTGTGGTATGAATTAAGTTTCAAGCTTTATTTTAAGACTAATTTCATAATTTTACACCGATTAGTTGGCCCACAATCTATTTATGAAAACGGACGAAAAAGTAAGGCGGAGAAATAGATTACCAAAAACCTAAGCCTAATTTGACAAATTAGGCTTAGGTTTTATATGGCTTTTTAAAATCACGTGCAGGAGGACTCGTGGAGGAGCGCGCTTGATTTGGAGGCTATGGGTATTGAACTCTGACTTAATTTCTCCTTCTTCATATTTTTGCCGTTTATGAAATTAGTCTAAAACTAAAGCCCGTAAAAGATCTGGAATCATTAGAAAATAAATCTGAAAGGTAAGTCTCTTACAAAAAATCTAAATCCCATAGAATTACATTAATTTTCAATTTTTCCGCCTTTTTTTTTGCCCTTTTTTATAAATAGACTGTAGCCAAACTAATCGGTGTAAAATTATGAAATTAGTCTTAAAATAAAGTCCGAAAAATATCTGGAATCATTAGAAAATAAATCTGAAAGGTAAGTCTCGTACAAAAAATCTAAATCCCATAGAATAACATTAAGTTTCAATTTCTCCGCCTTAAAACTTAAAAGTACTCTCCTTTTTAAAAATGTGAAAGTCCGAACGACTTGGCATTTCGAACGGCAATAAGGAAGGTATTAACATCCAAAATAATGAAAAAAATAATTTAAATTTAGTTTAAATGGTAATGGGAAAAATATAAAGATTTCGCTGCGGCTGTCGGAGGTATTAACATAAAAAATGATGAAAAAATTATTTTAAATCTGGTTTAAGGGTAATGGGGAAAATATAAAGATTTCGCTGCGGTTGACGGAGGTATTAACATCAAAAAATGAGGAAAAAATAAATTTTAATTGGGATTAAAGGGCACTGGTAAAAATGTAGAGATTTGACTGAATCAAGTGCAGCTGCCGCAGCTATTAACATCAAAAATTATGAAAAAATTAATTTTAATTGGGATTAAAGGGCACTGGTAAAAATGTAGAGATTTGACTGGAATCAAGTGCGGCTGCCGGAGGTATTAACATAAAAAATTATGAAAAAATTAATTTTAATTGGGATTAAAGGGCACTGGTAAAAATGTAGAGATTTGACTGAATCAAGTGTGGCTGCCGCAGCTATTAACATCAAAAATTATGAAAAAATTAATTTTAATTGGGATTAAAGGGCACTGGTAAAAATGTAGAGATTTGACTGGAATCAAGTGCGGCTGCCGGAGGTATTAACATAAAAAATTATGTAAAAATTAATTTTAATTGGGATTAAAGGGCACTGGTAAAAATGTAGAAATTTGACTGGAATCAAGTGCGGTTGCCCCAGCTATTAACATCAAAAATTATGAAAAAAATTTATTTTAATTGGGTTTAAAGGGCAGTGGTAAAAATTTAGAGATCTGACTGAATCAAGTGCGGCTGTCGCAGCTATTAACATCAAAAATAATGAAAAAATTTATTTTAATTGGGATTAAAGGGCAATGGTAAAAATGTAGAGATTTGACTGAATTAAGTGCGGCTGCCCCAGCTATTAAAATCAAAAATTATGAAAAAATTAATTTTAATTCGGTTTAAAGGGCAATGATAAAAATGTAGAGATCTGACTGAATCAAGTGAGGCTGCCGCAGCTATTAACATCAAAAATTATGAAAAAATTAATTTTAACTGGGTTTAAAGGGCAATGATAAAAATGAAGAAATTTGACTAAATCAAGCAGCTGCCGCAGCTATTAACATCAAAAATTATGAAAAAATTAATTTTAATTGGTTTTAAAGAACAATGGTAAAAATGTAGAGATCCGACTGAATCAAGTGCGGCTGCCCCAGCTATTAACATCAAAAATAATGAAAATTTTTATTTTAATTGGGTTTAAAGGGCAATGTTAAAAATGTAGAGATTTGACTGAATCACTTTTTAAAGGGCTAGCCTTTTAATATAGAAGTTAACACTTTCGTGCTAGACTGAAGTGACAGATATTATATCAAAAATGTCTTTGCGAACAAAGACCCAGAAGGACATGTTATGGCCTTGAATGTCTGAAGTGACAGATATTTAATTTTCTTTTAAAACATTAAATTTAAATACAATTAAATTTTCTTTTAAAACGAAATTTAAATATAATCACAATCTGGCACGATTTAGAGTTTCAAATTTCAAAACAACTGATTTTATTCACTCGGAAATATTTAAGAAAAAACATAACAGACGATTTTCTCCCATTGACGCTTAACATTAAATTTCGCTTAATTATTTTTCAGGGATTACGTGTCAAACAAAACGAAACTTTTCGTTCGATAGAAAAATTTACTTAATTTAGCTTTGGCTTTAGGCGTAGAATCAAAGTTCTATGATCTGATCTCATACCTTAATTGGATAATGTTTTCTATGCATAATGTTTTATTATAACTCCTCGACTTTAGTCGAGGCAATTCGTTCATGTTAGCTTATGAATGCTTATACAAGGAATTTAAAGGGAAAAAAATTCCCCATATTTTAATTTTTAATTTAGGTTGTAAACGAACAAACCTAATCCATGGATAATGTTTTGTTATAACTCCTCGACTTTAGTCGAGGCAATACGTTCATGTTAGCTTATGAATGCTTATACAAGTAATTTAAAGGGAATAAAAATTCCCCATATTTAAATTTTTAATCTAGGTTGCAAACGAACAAACCTAATCCATGGATAATGTTTTATTACAACTCCTCGACTTTAGTCGAGGCAATTCGTTCATGTTAGCTTATGAATGCTTATACAAGGAATTTAAAGGGAAAAAAATTCCCCATGTTTTAATTTTTAATTTAGGTTGCAAACGAACAAACCTAATCCATGGATAATGTTTTGTTATAACTCCTCGACTTTAGTCGAGGCAATACGTTCATGTTAGCTTATGAATGCTTATACAAGGAATTTAAAGGGAATAAAAATTCCCCATATTTTAATTTAGGTTGCAAACGAACAAACCTAATCCATGGATAATGTTTTATTATAACTCCTAATAACTAATTAGTGGTCCCTTATGGAAATCATCATTTTAATTGTACGGTTTTAATGAAAAGAAAAATGAAGGTATTACAATTTATTTAAAAACCTTATCCGCTCTAAAATTCGTCGCTTTGAAGTTCTCTTCCCTCGCGCGCGCAATATAGCTTTGAAAGTACGAATTGTTATGGTTTGCGTCGTCTGCTAAGTTAGAAAAGAAGGTGACTTTAAACGGGCTTTAAAAAACACATTTCCCTTTATCATATACCCATTCCAATAAACCGGCGAGTATTTTTAACGATCCGTTCAATTGCGAGTCGTGGAAATTCGGGTTAAATTAAGAAAACAAAAAGTGGACTCGCGTTATACTGAAAAATAACAGTTCAATACACGTTTTCCCTGAAAAATAATTAAGCGAAATTTAATGTTAAGCGTCAATGGGAGAAAATCGTCTGTTATGTTTTTTCTTAAATATTTCCGAGTGAATAAAATCAGTTGTTTTGAAATTTGAAACTCTAAATCGTGCCAGATTGTGATTATATTTAAATTTCGTTTTAAAAGAAAATCTAATTATATTTAAATTTCATGTTTTAAAAGAAAATTTAATTGTATTTAAATTTAATGTTTTAAAAGAAAATTAAATATCTGTCACTTCAGACATTCAAGGCCATAACATGTCCTTCTGGGTCTTTGTTCGCAAAGACATTTTTGATATAATGTATTGTGATCTAATGACTTTATTGATGATTTATCATTTGTACATAAATATTAACTTTGGGCTAACTGGCCTCCTCTAGTCCTTTCTCCGCCCCTCCTGAACTCAAACTCTCTCTTCGTTTTTATAAGCGTGCGAACGTAGCTTGCGCATGCGCCTACAAAAAAACCGGATGACAAAAAAGGGTTACAAAAAATGATATGTTTTTCCGTTTTTGGAGAGGGTAATTTACGTCGTCTGCTTAAGTTTTAGAATGAATTACAGTTAAATTTTTAAGGGCTTACTATTAATTAGAGCTACAATTAAATTTAAGTTTTCTATAATTAAAGATAGGATTATAATTAAGTTGAAAGAGATTAAGTTAGGGGGTTTTATATAATGATAGTAAGTTCGAGGAGCGCAATGGAAGGGAAGTAAAAAGAGTGTGAGGTAGGCCTAACAAAAAAGAGGTAAGATGAATTTGTTCCCATCCATTACAATAGTATGACTTTCAAGAACTGATCAATGCATCATAGATGGAATTAATATTCTGCAAATGGGCTGATTGGCATGGAATGATAGGAATAATCTGTTTTGTACCTTGGGGGGAGGTTAAATCAAATGCCGGACATATTACAGAATAGAATGACTTTCAAGAGCTGATCAATGCGTCTTAGATGCAATGAATATTCTGTCAATGGGCTGATTGGCATGGAATGATGCAAATAACCAGTTTTGTACCTTGGAGGAGGGGGAAATCAAATGCGTAACATATTACAGAATAGTATGAAACTCAAGAACTGATCAATGCATCATAGGTGGAATTAATATTCTGTAAATGTGCTGATTGGCACGGAATGATGCGAATAATCAGCTTTGTACCTTGGGGAGGGCAAAATCAAATGCCGGACATATTACAGAATAGTATGACTTTCAAGAACTGATCAATGCGTCATAGATGGAATGAATATTCTGTCAATGGGCTGATTGGCATGGAATGAGGCGAATAATCAGCTTTGTACCATGGGGGAGGGGGAAATCAAATACCGGACATATTTCAGATTAGTATGACTTTCAAGAACTGATCAAGGCGTCGTAGATGGAATGAGTATTCTGTCAAGGGCTAATTGGCATGGAATTATGCAAATAATCAGCTTTGTACCATGGGGGAGAATGAAATCAAATGCCGGACATATTGCAGAATAGAATGACTTTCAAGAACTGATCAATGAATCATAGATGCAATGAATATTCTGCCAATGGGCTGATTGGCATGGAATGATGCAAATAATCAGTTTTGTACCTTGGGGGAGGGGGAAATCAAATGCGTAACATATTACAGAATAGTATGAATCTCAAGAACTGATCAATGCATCATAGATGGAATGAATGTTCTGTCAATGGGCTGATTGGCACGGAATGATGCGAATAATCAGCTTTGTACCATGGGGGAGGGGGAAATCAAATGCCGGACATATTTTAGAATAGTATGAATCTCAAGAACTGATCAATGCGTCATAGATGCAATGAATATTCTGTCAATGGGCTGATTGGCATGGAATGATGCAAATAATCAGTTTTTTGATCAAATGAGGAAAAGATATAATCTATGTTGTTTCCAAATCGGTCTATTTGGATTGGTTGATCCTTCGCCCCAGACCATATAAACGTACTCTCTCCTAGCAACATCTTTTAGAAAAAGTAGCTGTAAAATATACATTACCCATTTTTGTAGTCCTCCCTTTTATAGCCATCACCACTAGCATTTGGATCGTCCTGATAAGGCTAACGTTTCCAAAAGAAAAATAGATTCTTCTATCCAACGTGACATTACTGACATGGAAGAGGTCTCATCCGAAGAAGTATAATGCTGTTGCGTTTTTTGTCTCTGTTATATCTTTTTTTAAGTTGACTTTTTTTAATGGGTACCATAGCTTTGGTTGCCGCCCAACAAAGGGAAGAAATTTACTGGTGCTCGTCCTGATAAGGCTAACGTTAGCACAAAAGATTCTTCTATCCAACGCGATAGTACTGACATGGAAGAGGACTCACCCGAAGAGGTATAAAGCTGTTTCGTTTTTTGGCTCTGTCAAATCTTTTTTTAAGTTGACTTTTTTTATGGGTACCACAGTTTCGTTTGCCGCCCAACAAAGGGAAAAATTTACTGGTGCTCGTCGTGATAAGGCTAACGTTAGCACAAAAAAAAAGATTCTTCTATCCAACGCGATAGTACTGAGATGGAAGAGGACTCATCCGAAGAAGTATAATGCTGTTGCGTTTTTTGGCTCTGTCAAATCTTTTTTTAAGTTGACTTTTTTTAATGGGTACCACAGTTTCGGTTGGGATTTTAGCATGGGAATTTCAAATTTTCAAATGCGTTTTTCCCAAACTACCGGTGGTCGGAGATTTTTTTACTTATTTTTTCTGAGCTCCCCAGGTCCCAATTAGTTCAAAACCATCGTTATTTAGTGGGGGGTCGGTTAACGGAAATTTTCCCGAAAAACAGTGTTACTCAGCATCGCATTGAACACTAAATATAATTTAACAGATTTCATCAGAGAGATTGTGAGATCATTAAACGGGGGCTGACCGTATACTACCTCTCACCGCAGAAATCAGGTGAAAGGCTCAGATTGGTATGCACCTTTATAAGATACGTAAGACTAGGAAATACATTTAAACCTTTATGTTCCCATTCACAGCGTTCCACGCTGGAAATATGTCATTATCGTGAGTAGTGATTTCATTGGGAAAAACCATCTTTGCTTGTCGACTAATTTGCAGTAGTTGATCGCAAAGAAATAGGTAGTTTCCCCCGAAATTGAGGTTTTTCAATATTTTTTTTCAGTGCATAGCAGCCCTGTAAAAGGCATATCAAGTTTAAACTTTTGTTTTCGATCTGAAATAATATTTCCGGACGAACAAAACGAGATCGTAAGAAACGCTAACGAAGAATTACGACTCTAAAGAAGGGTAGAAGTAAAGGGTTTTCCGTAGTTTATCACAATGTTTATATTAAAAATACTGTATTCTTATAAAAAAATACCTCGTTATGTGCATATTAAAAGAAGTTGCAAAATTTTGGTTTAGAGTTCTCATTGAATTTTAATAATAACAAATTTTTTTAAAAGAAATGTATCTCGGGGAAGTACGTTCCGGTAGCCCTAGAATGTAAGGAAAACGTGTCGAAAGTAGTGCCCATTTCTAATTAAAATTGACTAAATTACACAATTAAAATTAATTTTACTGAAGAAATTACAGTCTAGGAAACGCGTTCACTTACAGTACTTTTTCCACAATCTTGGATTATTTTACTGGAGTATGGGGGTGATTGTGAGGGGGGTAGAATTTTCGTGCGGTGCGCACGACCGCGCCATAATTTAAATAGACCGAGTAGCGAATAGGGACGGAAATAAGCACAAGTCACTGGTCATTTGTCCGATAAATTTTCCAAATGTCCGGTAACTTTTTATTTTTATGAGGGGGTCACTAGACAAATGTCCGATAAAAAAAAAGTACTTTTTAATACGGGAAAAGTAGCATTGTCCTGTAATTTTGTTAAATGTCCGATAGGTTTTGAATTTTAAAAGGGGGGTTCCTGGTCATTTTTCCAATAAGAAAAATTTCTTATTTCCGTCCCTGGCAGCGAATCCAATCACGTCACGCATCAGGTACAGGGACGGAAATAAGAAATTTTTCTTATTGGAAAAATGACCAGGAACCCCCTTTTAAAATTCAAAACCTATCGGACATTTAACAAAATTACAGGACAATGCTACTTTTCCCGTATTAAAAAGTACTTTTTTTTTATCGGACATTTGTCTAGTGACCCCCTCTTAAAAATAAAAAGTTACCGGACATTTGGAAAATTTATCGGACAAATGACCAGTGACTTGTGCTTATTTCCGTCCCTGATCAGGTATAGAGTGAGTGAAGAAGATAGCCACGGCTAGCACTCGTAAGGTTACGGTCTTAAATTAATTTTTTTGAAGTTGCCTTCATTGTTTAAGAATATTTAGATATTACACAACTCGATTCCAGTCTTCCCAAAAGCGGGCTTTTATTGTGTTCATCTATTTTTGGTATATTTTACTCCAAAGTGTATTATATTCATTTAATCTTTTTTTCCTTGTATCGTTGTTAGCGTTTGTATATTCTGTGCATATATTGTGTTAATCTATTTTTGGTATATTTTACTCCAAAGTGTCTCGTATTCATGTATTCCTTTTCTTTGTATCGTTGTTAGTGTCCCTTTGCTTTCTCAGGGCGCAATAAGTGTGTTGCTTTTTCTACCTGACTAATAAATTATTATTATTATGTTTGCCCTTGATCTGGCGAGTGTTTTAATGACGTCACTCCACTTGGTTCTCTTTCTCTCTTGGTCTTTACTCTTTACCGACTCTGATATGACGTAGCAGTACTTTTGACCTTTAACCGTTTGTAGGTTCCGTTAACCGTTTTTCGGCAAGCGCTTCTGCTTTAGTCATAGAGGAGTTTGTTATAGTTTTCGTAGCTGTCACATACGACTGTCAATTAAAATCTTGTTTTATATAAATTATTTTTATGGATAGAAGATCTACCCCATCCGGTTATCGAGTACACCCCAGAAAAGTCACAGGACGTGGTTTAAACATACAAAAGTAATTCCCCCCCTCCCACATCCTCTTAACAACACCGGACCAGCTATTCCAATTTCTGCAAAAACTTGCCAAAAAACGTCGGTGGGGTAAGAATGAACAACATTCTATTTTGAATACTTAACTACGAAATATTCTCTTCAACATTATCAGCCGACGTATTCTCTAGGCAAAATTGTTAAAAGTTATCAACAACGAACTGGAAACGTGTTACCAGCAAGGAAAGTAATGAGGAGAAGTAAGCTAGTCGATGTTTGTAACATGCTTAATGCGTTCGATCCAATTTAAATTGAAACTCAGCCGCCCTTTCTCGTTTCACAGGTAGAGCCCAACGGTTGTCCGACCGCTATAATGCGAGCGGTTTCGCGAACGAGGAGCCAATAGGTTTGTTCAATGATTTGAAGCAAATAACAGTTGTATTACATAAGTATTGCATTTAAAATGATTAACAAGAAATTTGGGGTTTGAAGGTGAGCCTGTTCCTGGAGAGCTAGAGTTCATTAGACAACTGCATAAACAAATTGAGGATGAACATAGGCGCACCAAAGAAAGCTTTAACGTATATGTGGCTAACTTAATCGAGAATGCTTTCGATTACGATAGCGACTCAGAGAATGTAACCGGTCCGTTTAATAGCCCCATAAGTTTAGTCGGAAGCCCAATTGACACTGAAACCAACTTATGTTTGTCGACGATTGCAGTTGATGCCGTTCTCCGAAACGTGACTGAAACCCATGGAGAAGAAGAAATGAGACCTACAATTAGAAAAAGGAAAAGAAACTGCTTCACAATTCAAAATTTGGATGACTCAACGAGCACCGCAGGACACTCGGGACCAGCCAGCTTAATTTGTCCACCTATAACTTTATCCAATGAAGCTGACACAGGCGAACGTTTGTCGACGATTGTCGTTGATGCTGCCTTCCGAAATGTGGCAGGACACTCAGGTCATGACCAAGCGCAGCAGGGAGAAAAAAAGGTTTGTTGCTTTTAAGCTTCAATGCAATGGATTAGGTACTTTGGTAATTTGAGGTATTTCATTGTAAATAGATACATGTCATAATTAGGCATGATGTGTTGATGAAACACTTCAAAATCAGACCTCACTTAGCATAATTTTGTATTGGTTCCCGAGTTAAAGGAGTAGTTTCTTAGGCATTGCATTCGCGGTACAAATTGCATGGATACTCGTTAAAAAGACTGAATTTAGTGCACTTCCCTCAAAAATTGCTACGATAAAACCTATGCTTTATGTATTGGGAACAGATAAGGAGCGCGCACGAATTTCTAGCCATGGAAGGGTTGCATTTCATCCATGAGGTGGCCACAGAAGTTGCGAGAAGAAATAGAAATGTGATGTTCAGAAAGGGCATGAAATCCACACTGAAACCTTTGTTCAAAGGTCAGTCACAAGACGCAAACAAGTCCAACGTTTGCCAGGTTGTTGGGCAGTCCTTGATGATGAAGTATTTTATTTTATGCCCTATATAACATCTCAATATTTCAAAGGGATGATACGGCACGAGCACAACAACAGTGTGTATTATGAGTACTTTTATGATGGAGAGCAACTGTTGATTGGTGTTGCCAATCTGGATGATTTTCGTGAGTACTTTTTCATAACCTCTGATTGCTTAATTCAAATTTGATTTTATTCAAATGAATTTAAATGTTTATCTACAAAGTGGGATTATCTATAAATACCAGATTATTTTCCCTTTAGTTGAAAATCATCCCACGCTTTTATTAGAAAAGAAAGACTTTGACTTTAGGTACACCAATGACCCAATCCTTAGTACTCACGGTTTTTATCGAAAGTACTTGTGGTCCGTAAACGACGAAGCAACTTTCAGTAAAATTGAATCCTTGTATGTTTCGCGAAGGGTGTTTGAACTACAAACAAAACTTATAATTTATTTTCTCCCATAAGTGATCCGAAAGAAGTGCTCAACGAAGTGAAAAACGCACTTAAAAGAATGGCAAGCAACGATTATACTGTTTTTATAAACCCACAAAGCCCGGCCAACATCATTTCACCGAGGTTCCGTGGACATAAAAACTTCCGTAAGATCAACAATAACGCTTGGGGAAACAACACCACCGCTCCTAATAAACTATTTAATTACAGTTACGTTACTCGAATGTGCTGAGGCGATGTTTATAAGCGGCATAAAAGGAAGACTTTCCCCCGGATAGTAAGTTTATTTAAAAACATGCCAGTTTTTTCGTTTAATGGGCGACCGCTTCTTTATTCAAAGTTTACTAAAGTATGGTCCGAAGTATACGAGCACTAGAGAGCCCTGGCAGTCGTGCCATGCCCTAAACCGTATCCTCTATGCCATTGGAGTCAATGCAAAAGCAGCAAACATTGTAAGAGTAATTACTTTTTTTTAACATTCAGCGATGAGCGCACACTGGAACCCCTTTAATAAAATAACCACATGGGCCACTATCAAGCTATCCTTAGAAATAGTCGCATTCTGGATGTTAATGTATTAGGAGTTAGAGCTGATCACTGTCAAGGTTCGTAGACCACCTGGAAAACCGGGAAAACTGAGGACATTTGGAGATTGCCACAAAAAAGAAAGGGAAAAGAGCCAGGCAATTGGGAAATTTCTAGGAGTAACGTTGAATTTGGGATTGAGGCACAATTGTCAGGCGATATTAAATAAACATTTCTATGCAATTCATATTCTGAGTGTTTTAGCTAGTCATGTTAAATGTGAACAATGACAAGCGACAGTGTGAAACGACAATAGGTTTCTCGAAAGAATGAATTCATGCAAAACATCAAAATTAGTCAAGAAATATTTTTAGAATTGGCCATGAAAAACGGGAAAAGCCTGGGTAATTAACTTAACATTATATTATTATTATAATATTACAGGGTAATGGCGATATGGAAAGTGATAGGGTAATCGGTATTTTTGTTTTTTAGCTTTTGAATACCAAAATGAGAATTGCTGGAAACGTGACATACAATTTGAATGGACTAAAGATGAAGCTTAAAAATGGAGTGAGTTACAATTTTTCATCAAACGATGATCCACCCATTGGATGGAATTTTGGAAACGCCAAATATGTGGTTATTACGGAAACAATAACAATGTTTGAACACATATTGAGAAACGAGGAAAATGCCGTTTTATTGAAAAACCACGTGCTCTTAGCTGTAAGTAAAATTATTTCATCATATGGTCACCAGAATTTCTACGGTGCCCAATTTTTCTATTTGATTGTCTCGATACTTATTTTCACATAAAAGCAAAATTTAAAATTCCCTAAAAAAAATTTAAAAACATTTAAGAATCATAACTTCCCACCAAAGACAGTCAGAAATGGATCAAATTTTGATTTTTAAAGAGCACCAAAAAGCAATAAGAAAGTGGAAGAAATGGTAATTAAATTAATGCAAAAAAGCGAAAAACATATTCTTATAAAGTCGTTGCTATTTATCCAATATTTATGTACATTTTCGTTTTTATTTATTATATTTTCCCTATAATTATAACATTTAAAAATCAATTTTCTACTGTATTGTACTGTTTATCCTTTTCACTTTATGAAATTCCGACTATTTACCTTACACTTGTTAGTCACTCTGATGAGAAAAATTTCGTATGTGGTTGTAATGACGGAAGGTGCTAACAATATTTTCTCTTACAGCTAGGAGGCGTGCCTGACAGGTTTACACAAGCTTTTGTTTCGGAATTAGTAGAACAGCACGGGCTAAAACCGTGAGTTTTAACCGATTTAAATTACCACGGTCTCGTCATTTTCACGGTTTTACACTACGGGGCAGAGGTACCATTAAACAAAATTGATTTGCCCTTTTAAAAAAGCAACTATGCGACAATAGGAAATTAATTTTTTCTTCAAGGTAACTCCACGCACGAGCCCACTGGGAGCGAAGTTGATAATGTTAAGGCCTGAGCATTTAAATGGTCCAAAAAGTACGCTTGGAACCGAGATTACGGAAAAAGAAAAACGGATGTATGAAGCGATGAAAGAAAGGCACCTAGCAACCACAACCTATGTGAGATTACCTGTTAACTTATAAGGAGACTATCCGAGGTGTTTATCGCCGGTTTTGTCCAAAGTCTGCTATAATGTAGACCTATATAAGATCTGAAAATTACCGAAAGGAGACGACGCACTACCCATTAGTTTGGCTATGTCAACCGAAAACGTTTTTGCCCACTTCAGGCGAAAAAAATCTCCATTGAACGAAGCGGGGGATTTGCTCAGTTTCACAGGGGGCTACTTGTGGAACATTATCCAAATTTTCAAATAGTTTCGAAATTGTCAAATGGGCCAAATGGTTCGAATCAAGGTAAAATTCATCAGACATAGCTATATATTCCGCTTCCATGGTGGACAGGGCAACGGACTTTTGTTTGACCGAGCGCCACAGAAATGGAGCCGATCCTAGAAACGCGACGTAGCCACTTGTTGATCTGCGCGTGTCTCTATCTGCTGCCCAGTCACTATCACAGTAAATTTTTAGAACGTTTTGTTGTCCCCGCTCGTAAATTAGTCCATACGTTGAAGTCGTTAAGAGGTATCTTGATAATTGGCGCAAACGTTGCCAGTGTTTAATCCCCGGATTACTGCTGTATTGCGAGAGAGATATCACAGTAAATAAAATATCGGGGCGCGTCCTTTGAGCTACGAATAGTAAACAT
Organism: Odiellus spinosus; assembly: GCA_963920705.1. Lineage (NCBI taxonomy): Eukaryota > Metazoa > Arthropoda > Arachnida > Opiliones > Phalangiidae > Odiellus > Odiellus spinosus. Next base: position 9,220,108 of record OY987225.1, on the reverse strand, counting down.
CCGATTAAATATTTATATGGTATATCTAACATCATTTTCTTCTCGTCTTCTGTTTTGGGACAATCTTGTTGCGTTAATATACTTCCTGCGCTCATTCGCAAGCTTACAGGTTCCTTGCTTTGTATATTAAATTTCTTGCAGATCTGTTCTATATACCCTGCTTGGTGCATCTTCATTGATCCATTCGTAGTTTCCTCAAACTGGACACCAAGTAATTTCCTGATTGGTCCTAAAACCTTGATATCGTATGTAGTTGATAGTGATTTGCATACGTCATCGAGACTTGTTTGATTCTTCGCCAGTACTACCAGGTCATCAACATATACGAGCACTATTGCTTGATACGGTATATAATAGATACAATTTGTACCTCGTAGCTTTTTGAAACCGAGTCTCTGAAAAGTTGTATCCAGTTCCATATACCATAGTCTCCCACACTGTTGCAGGCCGTATAATGCTTTACGTAACTTTAGGCAATATGTACTGGGATTTCTTGTTTCGTAGCCTGGAATTTGATTCATATAAATATTACGATCTAATGCCCCATACAAATAAGCGTTTTTCACATCAAGATGTGAATGGATCCATCCTAGCGACATTACGAATATTGAAATGAACAGTCTGATTAATGAAAAGTTAACCACTGGAGAAAACGTTGAATCGTAGTCAATCCCTTCGATTTGACTATAGCCCTGAGCTACTATTCGTGCTCGATATCTTAATATAGTACCGTCGTGGTCTCGTTTTATTGTGTAGATCCAACGACATCCAACTACTCGTTTTCCTGTAGGGCGTTCGGTAATTTCAGTTACGTCTCTATCATCTAGGGTTTTCATCTCATCGTTCATTGCTGCTCTCAATTCTTGGGCTTGTTGTGATCGTAATGCTTCTTCATAAGTTTTTGGTATATTTACTTCTGTACAATGAGCTTCAAATATATCGGATATGTCGTTTTCTGTTACGGACGCTATTAGTGAAGTAGTTCTGTTCTTCGAGAAATCCCATGCCTTTATATCATGAGGAAGATCATGTTCCGCCATATGTCGTTTCACCTCAGGTAATGATCGAAATTGCTTTCCATTTTGATCATAATAGTACACGTCAACCGAGCCTTTCGATTTTCCTGATTGCCGAATTGTTATATCTCTGCGCAAACCAACAGGTAGTTCGGGAACTTGAGCTTGTTAATGGAGCTTCTTGTTGCACGGTTTGTGTTTCGTCTTCGTTCTCATTTTCTTCCAATTCATCCAGGTACAACTCTTCTTGAGGCCATGGAAATGTGATGATATCTTCACTACTCTTCGACTTGACTATGTGCTCCATACCCTTAATATCTTCATCGAATTTTACGTGTTTCGTCTCTACTACTTTCCTGTCGTTAGGGTAATAGATTCTGTAGCCCCTCGTTTTGAAAGCGTAGCCAACCATGACTCCAAGTTTCGCTCGGTTGTGCAATTTACTTCTCTGTGATTGCTTGGGTATGAGTACGAATGCTAGACTTCCTATTTGGCGTAAGTGGTTTGCGCTTGGTTTATTGGATACCCAGACTTCCACAGGAACTTTCTCGCCGAGTAACGAATGTTTTGATCTATTTCTTAAATTCGCAGCTGCTACGATAACTTCAGCCCTCAGATTGAGCGGTAACTTCGCTTCTTCCAGAATAGTTCTCGTAGTATTTAATAAAGATATGTTTGCTCGCTCAGCAATTCCATTCATGGCCGGTGAATATGTTTTTGTTCTTTCGTGCCGTATCCCAGCGTCTTCGCAAAATCGAGTAAATTCTTCGTTGCAATATTCAAGTCCGTTATCCGTCCTTATTGCTTTTATTCTTTTAGTGGTTCGATTTTCTACGAGATTCTTGAAACGTATAAAGCTTTGAAAAACATCGTTCTTCTTGGCCATTAGATATACCCAAATATGTCTACTATAGTCGTCTATAAACGTTACGAAATATTTTGCTTCTCCTAAAGATACAACTGGAGCTGGCCACCATACATCTGAGTGTATAATATCCAATATACCTGAACTTCGAATGGTTCCAATCTTCTTATGACTTTCTTTCGTACTTTTACTCAATTTACACGGAACGCACAATGATAGATTTCCTGTTATCGTTCCCATGCCATTAAGCATTTGATGAGTCGCCATATATTTTAAGTCACCTTCATTGATATGTCCGATACGTCGATGCCAAATGTCGATTTTATTTGCTACAGCGGTTTGATTTGCTTCACTCTCGTTACACTCGTTGTCGATAACTTCGGCGTTTGACAGCGTATAAAAGTTATCCTTTGATAAATTTGCTTCGAATGAAAATTTCCCTCTTTGATTATAAACTGTGAATTGCGAATTAAATAATACCGCTTTCATCTTCGCTTGATCAATAAGTCTTCCTGCGATTAGGTTTCTTCTCATTCCCGGAGTGTGTAATACGTCCTTGAGTAAATATGTATCACCTCCTTTTCCTCCAAACTGCAATCGAATATTTCCTTTCCCTTCGATTTTAGACGTACCTTCGCCACAATTAGCTACGGCGTTGAATGGTGTATAAGATAAGAAGAAATCCCTTTGCTTGCAAAAATGGTGCGTGGCCGCTGTATCAATAATCCATTCGTCAGCTGCCGAGGAAGTATATTGCGCTGAAGCAAAAAACGCTGCTTGATCGCGTTCTGGTTTCTTATTTCTCGTATCGGTATTCGCTTTCCGTACTTGATAGTTTCCTTTTCGGCATTCCGTTGCTTTATGTCCTGGTTTATGACAATTAAAGCATACTCCTTGAAATTTCTGACTTTGATACTGATGACGACGTGTAGAATACCTCTTCTGATCCATTGATGGGTTCTTTTGATTTTGAACCGTCAATGCTGTTGATGTTTCTTCTTTCATAACTCCTCCTTCCTTCAATAATAGTCTACTGTATTCGGCCATCAATGTTTTCTTTATATTTACCGATGTAAATTGTTGATCATCGTAATGATAAATTTGTTGCACTAGATTTTCGTAACTATCTGGTAATCTGTGAATTAATTGATGAGCCAAATCGGTGTCTTTAACCTGATCTTCAGCATTTTCCAGTTGCTTTTTCACGTGAGTTAATCTTCCTATGAAGCTTGGTATCGATTCATCAGTTTTACATTTCATAGTATAAAACTCTTCTCTCAAAGCTGCAACACGAAGGGGTGGAATTGAACGGCCGTAATTAACGTGATTTCTTATAAAATCGGAAATAGTGGTTAAATTAATATTAAGATTAAATAAATGTGGCAGTGCTCTAATTAAAGTTATCTAAGAGTGCCTAAATGAACAGGATGGTGATGATCACAACGTATAAGTGAGCACCCTCAGTCATCATACCCTAATTAAAGTTTGGTCCTATTAAATCTTCCTTTCATGATGGATAACCCTGATGAAGTAATCGAAGAATAGGATAGAAGATGGAGCGGGCAACACTGCTAACGCGTTCTTATGGCTCCTGTTTATTTCGGTTTTTATTTTATTTTTTTTGAATTTTTCGATGTTCTAAATTCATTTTACTTAAGTGTAAATAATTTCCGCGTTGAATTATTCAACTTGTGTTAGTTTTGATGGTATTCTTCAAGTTATATTTACAATTTATAAGCTAGCCTTAGGCCTTGGTCAAGTTTGAAAAGTCTTTATAGCGGACGCCTCCGCCTGTGACTATTAACAGGGCTGCCAAATATGTATAGTGGTACCCCCCCCCCCCCCCCGATTTTATTTGATGCTGCTGAAGAGCCTAATTCATCAAAGTTCTCATCCTTGGAGTCAGACGGAATTGATTCTCAAGCTCAAACGTACTTGTTCGACGGCGGCTTTTATCCAAATATAAATATTCCCAACAGCCTTATATAATTTAAAATCACCGCTTAGAAAAACCCTCAGGGTACAGACTGTTTTCTTTTCCGGGGTAGTAATAAACAGCACGTTGTTATTTCGGGGTCACTGTATTTTTGTCTTATTTTATTAAACCAGTCTGTTCTAAGTGTAATAAAAGTGTTACGTATTCTTCGTTATCTTCAAGTATCAGGTCAAAATCATCATGTAGGTTCACTTCTTTTTTGAATTCTCGATACCTACATCTACGACAGATCGCATGCATAGCGATAATTTGAGGACTTGGTGGATTCATCTCAACAAGAATAAATCAACCAATTGCAAATAAAAGCTCCATGTATTGATCATAATCTTTATTAATCAGATCATAATAATCAGGTAGTTTCAATTCTTTTTTAAGATTTTGAAAGTGACGTCTGCGACTGTTATGATCTTGATAGCGATATCTGTGACAGATTAGGCGCATTACCAGCATTTCAAGACTTAATGGGTTCATAATAAATTTTCAATGTCCTGAGGGTCTAGGGCTTTTAGTCTAAGTACCGAATGTGTTGAAAATGGTTTTTTACTATACTCGTAAGCGATGAAGAGCGCTCTTGCTTCCGTGGAAGACTGGTGCAGGGATGTTAATCTCACAGTCAATCCGGGCAAGACGGCCCTTGTCCCTTTTACTAGGAAAAGAGTACAGGACTCGTTTAATGATATATCCTTCTTTGGGTCTATCTTATCGAAGTCTAATGAGGTTAGATACCTTGGTGTGACCCTGGACTCCAAATTGACATGGAAGCCTCACCTTGATCGTATGATCACCAAGGCAAAATGTTATTCTGGAGGGTTAGGAGTACAGTTGGGAAAACTTGGGGGCTTAGCCCCAAAGTTGTCAATTGGATTTATACCCTGATCATCAAACCCGTGCTCTCTTATGCGGCTGTGGTCTGGTGGTCAAGGACTAAGCTTACAACGGTACAGTCTGAACTGCGAAGGTTGCAAAGACTTGCCTGTGTAGGCATCACAGGAGCCATGAGAACTACCCCCAGTGCTTCTCTTGAAATTCTCCTGAACTTCCTTCCTCTACACCTATATATAGAGGAAATTGCCATTATGGGTGCTTATAGACTGTACCATAATGGATGGTGGAGGCCCACACACTGGGAGTGTAGCCACACCAAGTTATTCGACCATTATTCAAATCAGTTACCCATTTTGCTAATGGGCTCTGATAATATGGTTACAAAGTATTACTTTAACAAGCCATTCGATGTGAGCTTTCCTAGTCGCACCAATTGGTCACTTGAAGCCATCTGTAGAACGCAGGGGGGTATACTCTGGTTCACTGATGGCTCCAAGACTGACTCCGGTGCAGGCGCTGGGGTTTACTGCCAGACCGGAAGGTTTGGCTTCTACGAAAGTCTAGGGGTTTACTCTAGTGTTTTTCAAGCAGAAATTTCTGCCATCTGCTTTTGTGCTGACTTCTGTCTTAAGAAGAATTACTGTGGCAAGGCTATTCGTATTTTCTCTGATAGCCAGGCTGCACTTAAGGCTATAAATGGTTCTGCAGTTTCGTCAAAACTAGTTTGCAGCTGTATTGAACTACTCTTGATGCTGGGTACACGCAATAAGGTTTACCTTTGCTGGGTACCCGGACATCAAGGCCATCATGGCAATAAGGAGGCCGATATCCTTGCCAGGAAGGGGGCAGAGGGTAGATTCCTCGGACCCGAACCCGCTACCCCTATATCAACTGGCATGGTGCGGCATCAACTCCGCAAGGCCATGACCGACCTCCAACTAAAGCTTTGGCTTGAGATGGAGGGTCAAAGACAGACCAAGGAATTTATCCTTGGTCCTTCTAAGAAGAGGGCAAAGGACCTCCTCACCCTCTCTAGGCCTGGTATTAGAATGGTTTGTGGTCTACTAACGGGTCACTGTCATCTTAACAGGCACCTCCACTTGATTGGTATTGGGGACGATCCGCTCTGTAGAGCGTGTCTCACTGAGGAGGAAACCTCATCCCATGTTCTCTGTAGCTGCATCAACTATTCAGCCCTGAGAATGGAGCATCTTGGTATGCATACAATGGAAACTCGTGAGTTTTCGGATATCCCGGTGAAGCAAATTGTTCGCTTCATCACAGAAACAGGTCTTTTTAAGACTTAAACTGCCTGGGGATGCACAATGGACTTCTAGTCGAGGTGCACGGTCAGAGTAATCCGACCACCCATTCTCAATTAAAAAAAAAATACTCGTAAGCGAACACGTTCGTTTCTTCTTTCGAGTAAAAGACAACCTGTTTAAATTTAATAAGATAATCATCAGATGTATATTATAAAACATTGGGTAAGATGGAATAATATTGATAAAATCAACAATTGTAACAGGTCAGTTATTATTTTCTTTCACGAGTTCCGAATATTTTAAGTATATTTGACTCAGAAAATGATCCAAAACACATTTTACAAGTTGAAAGTCAGTAATGAAGAAACCGTTAAAATATAGTTTACTTTTTTCTTCAATTTCTTTTTCTTTTCATGGAATAGATATTCCAAATGAGCTTTACCACTTTCGGGCTGTATATTACAAAACTCACACCAAACATCGTATGGATAATGCTCACACAAGACTTTAGGTAGTAAAATAGTAATACTCAAGAAACACACTACAGGCCATATGTATTTATGTTTATAATAATATTTCCTTGATAAACAAAAACCACCTCCCACAGATATCCAGTTAATTTCTTCTAGCATATATAAAAATTTACAGTATACGAAATGGTTTCTATAAATGTTTTTCAAACTTTTTGGGTTAAAACCGGTATCAAACAAGCGTTTTGTAAATCCATTCTTCACTATCACGTTCATTGCTATAATGGATAAAGTGGGGGTATTCATCATTAAGCTTTCTTAGTACGATTCATTAGGGGTTTAACTTTTTCCTCGTTTTCACGCATGTCTTTCGCCACCTTGGCGACTATTTTTCGAATTAATTGACAATCCGTGTTATTTTCATTAGCCATAAATTGTATTCTTTTTCCATCAGCTGTCCAAACATCGCTAAAGAGATGATTCTTTATAGCATCCCATTCATACATTTGAATATTTATATAGTAATCATCAGTCTGGGCTGGTAAGGATATAGAAAATAATTGAGAGTCCTTTTTCAAATCGTATTTTGGAACTATACCGCCTTGTTTCGCGATAGTGCTTTCTGTTTGCACTACGTTAACTTGCGCATGGGTTTCAAACTCATCGTCAATATCAGCGTAGTCGGGATATCTTTCGTTCAAATCAAAGGTTTTACGCTTACCCAGAGAGGATGTATTCATATCGACAGTCAAGTTGATAATGTGTATGGACTCTAAAATTCCACTGGGTTTTTATACCCTTCAATTTTAGATTTTTTTTTTCCTCAAACGTCACGATTCTCGAGACGTAAATTTTCTATCTGGGTCGTTTTTTCATAATAGACTTAAGCATGACTCTCTGCGTTAAAGATATTTCTTCCTTTCAACCTAATAATTTTTATCCTCTTACTATTTTTTTCGTACTCACCAAAGCCTATTCGTTTTTATAAAAATTGAGGGCAAGTTCTATAATTATTTTCGGGGGTCAGTTTTTTCATACTTGTTTTAGAAATCTTTTAGACAGTTTTGAAGATTAATGATATAACTAGTCTTTCTTCCTCTAACCTAGTAATTTTTTTTGTACATCGCAACGTAGTCTCGCTTTTATAAAATTGAGTTAAAGTATGTAATATGAAAGAACTGAAACTTTTTTATAACTTTTATTCAGGTTATAGGAAAGAATTGAAACGCTTTTTATCTATTTATTCAAAAATACAGGTTAAAAATTTAGTATAAAAAATCCGATGTTTAACATTAGAAAGCATCGCAAGTTTCTTGTCGTTGCACCGAATACCAACTAACTTTTAACGCTCTTGGAACACCAGTCTCTCATTGCCATGGCCAGCTCAACGACTCGTAAGTATTTTTTCTATGTAGATTATTCTAATAGATTATTTATAAATATTAGAACGCAGCACTCGACATTTAAATCTAACTACTAAGAAGATAGCCGTATATCCAATAGGCACAAATTACGAATTAGTGATATTAGTGAAAACTTTAAACACCATCATCATACCCATGGTAGTTTGGTAATGTATACTTAAGAACAAAAAAACAATCGAGGACTCCTTTAAAACTTTTTTCCGGTAAATTTACTGAACACGGACAATAACGTCACCATTCCTTTATCTGAATGTGTTTATCACATTTTAATGGAGCATAAAAAAGTGATAAAAAATCACGTGATTTTTTTAATGAGCAAAAACCGATTTTTAGAAGTCTTTAATAACTTTGAAAAAACTTATCTGGACCTTCATAACAATAGAATGGTTGCATTTATACATTTTAAACATTGTTTAAATAGTCACCGTTCTGAAATTGCAGCTTCTTTCATGCAAAGAGAAGAGATGCGTAGAGAGTGTTTAAAAAAAGATAAACTGACCTTAAAACCAATTTGTTTAAGTTTAGCAGATATGATTACTTACGCCTTGGTACATATTACATAATTTTTTATTTACATTAAAAAAGGAACGTTTTTACATATAAAAGGAAGAAACCAAATCTGGAAGATTTTGAAATATTAATCGTAATTAATTTTTGCAATTTCAAAATCTTCCAGATTTCGTTTATTAGGGAGAAGACTCTCAATATATAAAGAAATTCCCATAAATTTAGCCGATTTGCACCCCCTTTCATTAAAGAAAACATTTACAGTAAGATCGTAATCAACATCAACCATTTCAACGAGTGTTAGATAATGTCCACAAAGTTCGTTCATGCAGTAGAATGCTGAAACCATGTGTGAACGAAATGGGTACACAGCTTCGTATGTCCTTAGAACCATAGTGATCACACCAGACACTGAAACATAAATTTTTATTTGATGGATTTGAACAATGTTGTACATGTTTTCGGTGAATATACATTTTTACTGATGAAAGGAGCATTTACAAAAGGAAGAAACCAAACCTGGAAGATTTTGAAATATTAATCGTAATTAATTCTCGCAATTTCAAAATCTTCCAGATTTCGTTTGTTAGGGAGAAGACTCTCAATACGTAAAGAAATATCTAGATGTTTTGAGACTCTACACCCACCATCATTAGTAAAAACATTTACATAATAAGATGTATCTTGAATATAGATTTTAACTTTGGTTATATAGTGTATGCAAAGTTCATTCATGCAGTAAATTGTTGGAATTGGATATGATGGAAACGGATACGCAACTTCGTGCGTTTCCGTAGATCGACAATACGGGCAGTTTGGCCTGAAAAATAAATTTTTATTTTATAGACTTCAACAAGGTGTTAATTGTTGATATGCTGTATACGCGATCGGGGAAAGCTTACAACATACAAAAAGGAAAAATGGAATACGGATTTAAAGTAAAGGAATTATCTGCTGGAATCTTTCTTAATAACAAAGTGAAAGTGATATCTATCGACTTATAAACCCCCCGTATCCAGCGATATCCTCCCACCCAAGATCAGGAGCTCGAACACATATTGTCGGTGGAACCTGACGGGTTGGCACGGTACTCGGTACTCGAGCAACATCTGGATAAATTAAGTGTTAATAAGAACACGATTATATACAGCAAGGGGCTGGAGAAGTGTGAGGAGTTAGCAACCTTGTTAAATGCCCCCGTGATTAATCTAGAACAACTCGGCTGTGAATAGTTCGGAAAATCTAAAGTATGTTGTTCGATGCATCATATCTCCCCGTCAAAGTGCGCGCGCGAATCGGAAAAAATTTTATGGAGATTTCCTCCTAAACAATGAGGATTTGCTAAATATCTCGGTTGCCGATCTAGCAGATTCGGATGATGATGACGAATACATTTTTATGTAAAAATAAAATTTTAAAAAATATGTATAAGTGTAAAAATATAAGCCAAAACATGATTAAAGCTTTCATAATTTTATTTTGAATTTTTTTAGTTTTGATTTTTATAAAAAGGAATATAACGCTGTGGATTTCTTGAGTAGACATTTTCAGTATACTGAGGGTCAGGGGAGGCTGGTGTATCATAATCCCTATAAAGTTTTCTAATATAAATTAAATGTGACACATATAGAAACAACTTTTCACGTACACTTAACCCCTTTTTACTTTCACTTAACCCTTTTTACTTTTTTACTTTCACTTTCACTTAACCCTTTCAGTCGTGACTAGTCAAAACTAATCATTTAATTTTAACCCATACTACGTTATGTTCAAATATCGAATTAAAATGATATAATAGTATAATCTAACTTTTCTCAAATCCATTTAAATAATTAATCATGATAATAATTGTATAGCTTACATAAATTCATAATGAGCTTCGATTGGTTCCATAGGGACCTCATCATACTCCCCATCGTCGTCACACCACGGTTCATTTTCAAACTCCAATTCCTCCTCCTCCTGGTTATTCTTCAGCTCCTACTCCTCCAACACCTCCTCCTTCTCCTCCTCCAGCTCCTCATCATCAATTTTCATTCGATAAAAGCTGCCTTGGACTAACCAGAAACCACGTACTCGGTGGAGGTCCCCTTTAACGTGGTGCGTAACAAGAGTCAGGCGAAGCTTTTTCTGGGTAATTTAAAGAAGACTTTTGGTGTCACCTTTAATAAAAGAATTATCAAGGATTATTACTCGATAGTTCCCTTTGGTTATTCGAACGAATAAGATGTATCGAGAAAGTAAAAGATTGGAGAGCTTTAACAATATCAATTGGTTGACGGTCTCGAAACACTTGCCACGCCACTCTTATCTAGCTTCGGAACTGGCTGAAGCGGGTTTTTTTTACTTGAACGAAGGTTGTAAGACTAGATGTTTCTGTTGTCACAAGGAATTTGACTGGAGCGAAAGTAGAAGCGATGAATATCCACTGAGCGTGCATCAAAGAGAAGCCCCGTTTTGCGCCTTTTTACTCGATCAGGATAAAATTAATTTGAAAGCGTACGAAGAAGCCCATCAAGAAAAATTGGCTAAGGAAGCTGTGGAAAAACTCACCATTTTGATGAAAAACAAACATATTTTGAGGTTTGTGGAAGCATTACGAGAGGTGGTATTAGATGGATTTGGAAAAGAGTTTAAAAAAGGTGACATTTGACGAGATAACGGTTATTTGCTATATCCCTGTCGAGGATCGGCGCAATTGGAATTTTGTCAATAATTTACGTTTGAAAAAGAGAATTAAAGATTTTGAGATTAAATTTGAAAAATGTCGTGTCGAATCAAATTCCAAGCCCCAATTCAGTTGTTGTTGAGTGGTCCAACCATGTGTGGTAAAACCACCTGGATATTTAACCTTTTAAAAAACGCCGACACTTTAATTGAACCTCCGCCCGACCGAGTGGTGTATTGCTACAAAGAATACCAACAAAAATTTAAAGAAATGCAGAAAGAGATAAATAATTTGGAGTTTATAGAAGGATTGCCACCCGAAGATCCCAATTTTTGGGATGAAAATTTGAATAATTTTTTAATTCTTGATGACTTGGCCTTTACCTACTATAATAACGCCCACATCGCCAAGTATTTTTTGTGTAGGGAGTCACCATAAAAATTTATCAGTGGCTTCGTTGACTCAAAATCTATTTGGACAAGGGAAAGAAAGCCGAACAATTAGCCTTAATTCCTCGTATATCATATGTTTCAAAAATCCTCGCGAATGAAGTCAAATAAACTACTTGAGTAGACAAATATTTCCCCACAACAAAAATCTCGTGGCCAAAGCTTTTCATCTAGTGACGGCTGCTAATCCATTTTCTTACTTGTGTATAGATTTAAAACAAAATCTGCCTGACGAGTTATAAGCTTGTTTCTTCAATAAAAGTGTTATTACGGATCTTGACTTTAAAAGAACATGGTGAGAAAACGTACCTCAAGACGTTTGCAGAGCAAGCGAATACCATTACTGAAAAAAGTTTTATTGCGGAACGCTCGGAGGGCCTTACGGACACAAACCAGATTTACCGGACAACGTCATTCTCTGAAGAAACACTTGCCCTTCTTACGGAGGTTGGTCAACGTTAGTCAAGGAGGTGGAAAACTAGAGCAGTTTTTGAAAAGAGCCAAGGCCCCTCAAAACGTTTATAACTTGTTACGCGGTAACATTGAGATACCTGAGGAAGCCCGGTTGTACCTAAACCAACCCCGAGGCCTTGTCAGTCAATTAGGCAATAAACGGGGGACAACCAAAACGAATCGGAAATTGTATATAAAACAAGCTGGAGGTCTGTTGCCCGGATTAATCGGTGCTCTGATTCCCACCCTGATTTCAACCATTTCTTCTCTGGCACGATGAAGCGAATGGTTTTGTTACCAGAAACGGCTCTTTCCTCGGAAGCGGGTAAAGAAGCCTCAGCTCTTGATCGTGAAATAAAGAGGATTTTAAAAATGAACATGTCACCCGAAAACAAACTTCGACACTATTTGACGACTCTACAACAATTTTTGACCATGAAAGGTTTAATAAAACCCCCTCCGTCAACGTGCAGAACTTTCCAGCCAGTCTGACGTCACCAATATCAATACCAACACCACCATTGATAGGACCGACGCGAATTACACCCGGACCTCCACCTACACCGAGCAATCGTAATAGAAACAATAGACCTCTTGCATTTATTTTGACCCCTTCCAAAGGGGGTAGGAAATCCACTGAATCATATCCGTAATGATGTTTCATCCCCCATTGCTTTTCTGATTCTGTGGGTTGCCTAACCCCTTTGAAGGGGTCAAAATAAACGCAATACGTCTATTTTAAGACGAAAAGAAAGGAACCATTTTTGAATACACGGCTGCCCGGCGCCGGACAGTCCTGGGAACGTACACCACGAGGTCATAATAGCATCCCAGTGCCTATCAAGGTTCTCAAAGCTACTCTCGCTCTATTTGTCGGTTTTTTTCCAATTGCCATTTGATAATAAATACATTTTGTTATGGAGTAGAGTAGCCAAGGTGTTATTTTAAAGGGAAAGTGAAAGCTAACTTTAAATTGGATTATTGAAATTTAACATCTGTAAAATCAGAACTAAGACAATGTTTTTTGACCATTTATTTTGCAGATGCTAATATATGAATAATTTGCGAAGATAACACGTGATTAAGAAATAAAAACGTTTTTGTTTTTTTACATAAAAAATGACACGAGACAGTTTCGAATCGTGGTTTGTTATTCAATCTCATATAATCAATTTTTCGAAAAACCTTATAAACCAATTTTAATGCGGGCGTTAAGAAACTATTTTATTTTTTGTTATATATTTGTTTATATTCCAACGATGGTAGTCGTTCTCTTTGGCTAAATTTCTATATTATTAAGGACTATTTTATTTCTATTGGAATCGCTGTCCCTTAGGTGCATCATACGTGTTGCAATATTCCAATATTCATTTTTAATATCCTGGCAATGTTCTTTAATTTTTTCCCTTAATTTCCTTTACTTTTACCAATATAAACTTTTCCACCTTAATCTTATTTACAACACCGATTATATATATATATTTTTTTTTCTTTATTTTCTTTATTATTTTTCCATTTCATCAAGCTATTTGTAGAATTTTAGATTCGCGGCATCCTACAAGACCGCATTGGAGAGCTATTAGGGTTTTTATATAGACTGCTATTGTTTTATTTTAAAGTTTTGCCTAAAGGTTTTGATCGGGTTTAATATATCGCACTGGCTATTACTATACTATAATTAAATAACTATTACTATACTATAACTAAATAACTATTACTATACTATAACTAAATAACTATTACTAAATTTAGGTATTTATTTTTAAAGGGAAAGTGACAAAGCAAGACTAATTTTATCACTATTTTTGAATTTTTTAACTTTTTTATTTATAATTTTAATACTATATTTTCTTAGTTTCCGTTGTAATAATTTATTTTGGTCTTTGTAGTACGGAAGAAATTGCGAAATATATTTTTTAATCTAATATAAAAAATAAATATTTTTTATTTTATATTAGATTAAAAAATATGTTTGGTAGTTCTTCCGTACTACAAAGACCCCAAATAAATTATTACAACGGAAACTACGAAAATACAGGGTGGAACAGATAACAAAACTCAATAGCTTCTATGGGAAAAATTTCAATGGGATTTTAACATTGAAAATTAAAATTAGGAATTTCATCAAAATAGACCATTTCGGCGGAAAATTAAAATCAGCTTAAACAACGCTAATTTGAAATTATTTTCAAAAATCGACAAAAATAACCAAAAATAGGCCAAATCGGGTAATTCCTTTTAAAATCGATAAAAATAGGCCAAATTCGATAATTCCTTTTAAAATCGATAAAAATAGGCCAAATTCGATAATTCCTTTTAAAATCGATAAAAATAGGCCAAATCGGAAAAATCCTTTAAAATCGATAAAAATAGGCCAAATTGGATAAATCCTTTCAAATCGGTAAAAATAGGCCAAATCGGATAATTCCTTTTAAAATCGGTAAAAATAGGCCAAATCGGATAAATCCTTTTAAAATTGATAAAAATAGGCCAAATCGGAAAATTCCTTTTAAAATCGATAAAAATAGGCCAAATCGGAAAATTCCTTTTAAAATCGATAAAAATAGGCCAATGTGGATAAATCCTTTTAAAATCTATAAAAAGAGGCCAAATTGGATAAATCCTTTTAAAATCGGTAAAAATAGACCTAATTGGATAATTCCTTTTAAAATCGGTAAAAATAGGCCAAATCAGGTAATTCCTTTGGAAATCGATTAAAATAGGCCAAATTAGGTAAAACCTTTTGAAATCGATAAAAATAGGATAAATCGGATAAATCCTTTTCAAATCGATAAAAATAGGATAAATCGGATAAATCCTTTTAAAATCGATAAAAATAGGCCAAATTGGATAAAACCTTTTGAAATTGAAAAAAATAGGCCAAATCGGATAAAACCTTTTGAAATCGATAAAAATAGGCCATTGTGGTTAAATACTTTAGAAATTAACATAAATTTAAAATTATCCTCCTAAACCAATAAATTTTAGGTCAAATTAGTAATTTCGTTTTAAAATTTAAAGAAATTGTGCCAAATTTGATAATTGTTATTTTTCTCCAACAACGATCTAGATTTTTCTGAAATGTGCGATATTCTCCTGAAAATTCTCTTCAAACTCCAATAAAACAGGCCAAAATCATTAGTGCATGTGTTCAATATGCCCCCATCGGCTCCTAGGCATTCTTCGCCGCGACTGATTACTGACCCTAGGATATTAGCTAGAGTTGCGGGAGTAATTCGTTCGACAGCCGATCTAATTTTTTGCAGCAGTTCCTCAAGTGTGTGAATTTCAGATTCATACACAACGCTTTTTACGTATCCCCAAAGGAAAAAGTACAAAGGTGTTAGATCGGGGGATCTTGGTGGCAATGGAAAGGGCCTTCCCCGTCCAATCCATCGGTTAGGAGATCTATGGTTAAGCCACTCTCGTACGCCTCGATGGTAATGCGGAGGTGCTCCGTCTTGCTGAAACCACATATCTTGCATTTCAGCTGGTGGCATCTCTCGCAAGGCTTCGGTAACACTAGTTTGAAGAAATTCCAGATAAATTGGCCCAGTTAAATTTTCTTCAAAAAAGAAAGGACCTCTTATTCGTTCCCCGAATTTTTAGATAAAATTTGCGCGAGACTTTGTTTTAAAATCTGTTGCGCAATTTTCCCGCGAAATCTGTTGCTCAATTTTCCCGCGAAAAAGTCTCGCGCGAGATTTTGGCCTGTTTTACTGGAGTTTGAAGAGTATTTTCAAGAGAATATCGCGCATTTCAGAAAATTCTTGATCGTTGTTGGAGAAAAATATCAATTATCAAATTTGGCGCAATTTCTTTAAATTTTAAAACGAAATTACTAATTTGACCTAAATTTTATTGGTTTAGGAGGATAATTTTAAATTCGCACATTTATGTTAATTTCTAAATTATTTAACCACTATGGCCTATTTTTATCGATTTCAAGTCGATTTATCCAATTTGGCCTATTTTTATCGATTTCAAAATTATTTATCCAATTTGGCCCATTTTTATCGATTTCAAAATTATTTATCCAATTTGGCCCATCTTTATCGATTTCAAAAGGATTTATCCGATTTGGCCTATTTTTGCCGATTTTAAAAGGAATTATCCGATTTGGCCTATTTTTACCGATTTTAAAAGGATTTATCCGATTTGGCCCATTTTTATCGATTTCAAAAGGTTTTATCCGATTTGGCCTATTTTTACCGATTTTAAAAGGAATTATCCGATTTGGCGTATTTTTACCGATTTTAAAAGAATTTATCCGATTTGGCCTATTTTTACCGATTTTAAAAGGAATTATCCGATTTGGCCTATTTTTATCGATTTGAAAGGATTTATCCAATTTGGCCTATTTTTATCGATTTTAAAGGATTTTTCCGATTTGGCCTATTTTTATCGATTTTAAAAGGATTTATCCGATTTGGCCTATTTTTACCGATTTTAAAAGGAATTATCCGATTTGGCCTATTTTTATCGATTTTAAAAGGATTTATCCGATTTGGCCTATTTTTACCGATTTTAAAAGGATTTATCCAATTTGGCCTATTTTTACCGATTTTAAAAGGAATTATCCGATTTGGCCTATTTTTACCGATTTGAAAGGATTTATCCAATTAGGCCTATTTTTACCGATTTTAAAAGGATTTATCCAATTTGGCCTATTTTTATCGATTTTAAAAGGATTTATCCGATTTGGCCTATTTTTGCCGATTTTAAAAGGAATTATCCGATTTGGCCTATTTTTACCGATTTTAAAAGGATTTATCCGATTTGGCCCATTTTTATCGATTTCAAAAGGTTTTATCCGATTTGGCCTATTTTTACCGATTTTAAAAGGAATTATCCGATTTGGCCTATTTTTACCGATTTTAAAAGAATTTATCCGATTTGGCCTATTTTTACCGATTTTAAAAGGAATTATCCGATTTGGCCTATTTTTATCGATTTGAAAGGATTTATCCAATTTGGCCTATTTTTATGGATTTTAAAGGATTTTTCCGATTTGGCCTATTTTTATCGATTTTAAAAGGATTTATCCGATTTGGCCTATTTTTACCGATTTTAAAAGGAATTATCCGATTTGGCCTATTTTTATCGATTTTAAAAGGATTTATCCGATTTGGCCTATTTTTACCGATTTTAAAAGGATTTATCCAATTTGGCCTATTTTTACCGATTTTAAAAGGAATTATCCGATTTGGCCTATTTTTACCGATTTGAAAGGATTTATCCAATTAGGCCTATTTTTATCGATTTCAAAATTATTTATCCAATTTGCCCTATTTTTATCGATTTCAAAATTATTTATCCAATTTGGCCCATTTTTATCGATTTCAAAATTATTTATCCAATTTGGCCCATCTTTATCGATTTCAAAAGGTTTTATCCAATTTGGGCTATTTTTATCGATTTTAAAAGGATTTATCCGATTTGGCCTATTTTTGCCGATTTTAAAAGGAATTATCCGATTTGGCCTATTTTTACCGATTTTAAAAGGATTTATCCGATTTGGCCCATTTTTATCGATTTCAAAAGGTTTTATCCGATTTGGCCTATTTTTACCGATTTTAAAAGGAATTATCCGATTTGGCGTATTTTTACCGATTTTAAAAGAATTTATCCGATTTGGCCTATTTTTACCGATTTTAAAAGGAATTATCCGATTTGGCCTATTTTTATCGATTTGAAAGGATTTATCCAATTTGGCCTATTTTTATCGATTTTAAAGGATTTTTCCGATTTGGCCTATTTTTATCGATTTTAAAAGGATTTATCCGATTTGGCCTATTTTTACCGATTTTAAAAGGAATTATCCGATTTGGCCTATTTTTATCGATTTTAAAAGGATTTATCCGATTTGGCCTATTTTTACCGATTTTAAAAGGAATTATCCGATTTGGCCTATTTTTATCGATTTTAAAAGGTTTTATCCGATTTGGCCTATTTTTACCGATTTTAAAAGGAATTATCCGATTTGGCGTATTTTTACCGATTTTAAAAGAATTTATCCGATTTGGCCTATTTTTACCGATTTTAAAAGGAATTATCCGATTTGGCCTATTTTTATCGATTTGAAAGGATTTATCCAATTTGGCCTATTTTTATCGATTTTAAAGGATTTTTCCGATTTGGCCTATTTTTATCGATTTTAAAAGGATTTATCCGATTTGGCCTATTTTTACCGATTTTAAAAGGAATTATCCGATTTGGCCTATTTTTATCGATTTTAAAAGGATTTATCCGATTTGGCCTATTTTTACCGATTTTAAAAGGATTTATCCAATTTGGCCTATTTTTACCGATTTTAAAAGGAATTATCCGATTTGGCCTATTTTTACCGATTTGAAAGGATTTATCCAATTAGGCCTATTTTTACCGATTTTAAAAGGATTTATCCAATTTGGCCTATTTTTATCGATTTTAAAAGGATTTATCCGATTTGGCCTATTTTTTCCGATTTTAAAAGGAATTATCCGATTTGGCCTATTTTTACCGATTTTAAAAGGATTTATCCGATTTGGCCCATTTTTATCGATTTCAAAAGGTTTTATCCGATTTGGCCTATTTTTATCGATTTTAAAAGGATTTATCCGATTTGGCCTATTTTTACCGATTTTAAAAGGATTTATCCAATTTGGCCTATTTTTACCGATTTTAAAAGGAATTATCCGATTTGGCCTATTTTTACCGATTTGAAAGGATTTATCCAATTAGGCCTATTTTTATCGATTTCAAAATTATTTATCCAATTTGCCCTATTTTTACCGATTTCAAAATTATTTATCCAATTTGGCCCATTTTTATCGATTTCAAAATTATTTATCCAATTTGGCCCATCTTTATCGATTTCAAAAGGTTTTATCCAATTTGGGCTATTTTTATCGATTTTAAAAGGATTTATCCGATTTGGCCTATTTTTGCCGATTTTAAAAGGAATTATCCGATTTGGCCTATTTTTACCGATTTTAAAAGGATTTATCCGATTTGGCCCATTTTTATCGATTTCAAAAGGTTTTATCCGATTTGGCCTATTTTTACCGATTTTAAAAGGAATTATCCGATTTGGCGTATTTTTACCGATTTTAAAAGAATTTATCCGATTTGGCCTATTTTTACCGATTTTAAAAGGAATTATCCGATTTGGCCTATTTTTATCGATTTGAAAGGATTTATCCAATTTGGCCTATTTTTATCGATTTTAAAGGATTTTTCCGATTTGGCCTATTTTTATCGATTTTAAAAGGATTTATCCGATTTGGCCTATTTTTACCGATTTTAAAAGGAATTATCCGATTTGGCCTATTTTTATCGATTTTAAAAGGATTTATCCGATTTGGCCTATTTTTACCGATTTTAAAAGGATTTATCCAATTTGGCCTATTTTTACCGATTTTAAAAGGAATTATCCGATTTGGCCTATTTTTACCGATTTGAAAGGATTTATCCAATTAGGCCTATTTTTACCGATTTTAAAAGGATTTATCCAATTTGGCCTATTTTTATCGATTTTAAAAGGATTTATCCGATTTGGCCTATTTTTTCCGATTTTAAAAGGAATTATCCGATTTGGCCTATTTTTACCGATTTTAAAAGGATTTATCCGATTTGGCCCATTTTTATCGATTTCAAAAGGTTTTATCCGATTTGGCCTATTTTTATCGATTTTAAAAGGATTTATCCGATTTGGCCTATTTTTACCGATTTTAAAAGGATTTATCCAATTTGGCCTATTTTTACCGATTTTAAAAGGAATTATCCGATTTGGCCTATTTTTACCGATTTGAAAGGATTTATCCAATTAGGCCTATTTTTATCGATTTCAAAATTATTTATCCAATTTGCCCTATTTTTACCGATTTCAAAATTATTTATCCAATTTGGCCCATTTTTATCGATTTCAAAATTATTTATCCAATTTGGCCCATCTTTATCGATTTCAAAAGGTTTTATCCAATTTGGGCTATTTTTATCGATTTTAAAAGGATTTATCCGATTTGGCCTATTTTTGCCGATTTTAAAAGGAATTATCCGATTTGGCCTATTTTTACCGATTTTAAAAGGATTTATCCGATTTGGCCCATTTTTATCGATTTCAAAAGGTTTTATCCGATTTGGCCTATTTTTACCGATTTTAAAAGGAATTATCCGATTTGGCGTATTTTTACCGATTTTAAAAGAATTTATCCGATTTGGCCTATTTTTACCGATTTTAAAAGGAATTATCCGATTTGGCCTATTTTTATCGATTTGAAAGGATTTATCCAATTTGGCCTATTTTTATCGATTTTAAAGGATTTTTCCGATTTGGCCTATTTTTATCGATTTTAAAAGGATTTATCCGATTTGGCCTATTTTTACCGATTTTAAAAGGAATTATCCGATTTGGCCTATTTTTATCGATTTTAAAAGGATTTATCCGATTTGGCCTATTTTTACCGATTTTAAAAGGATTTATCCAATTTGGCCTATTTTTACCGATTTTAAAAGGAATTATCCGATTTGGCCTATTTTTACCGATTTGAAAGGATTTATCCAATTAGGCATATTTTTACCGATTTTAAAAGGATTTATCCAATTTGGCCTATTTTTATCGATTTTAAAAGGATTTATCCGATTTGGCCTATTTTTGCCGATTTTAAAAGGAATTATCCGATTTGGCCTATTTTTACCGATTTTAAAAGGATTTATCCGATTTGGCCCATTTTTATCGATTTCAAAAGGTTTTATCCGATTTGGCCTATTTTTACCGATTTTAAAAGGAATTATCCGATTTGGCCTATTTTTACCGATTTTAAAAGGATTTATCCGATTTGGCCTATTTTTACCGATTTTAAAAGGAATTATCCGATTTGGCCTATTTTTATCGATTTTAAAAGGATTTATCCGATTTGGCCTATTTTTACCGATTTTAAAAGGATTTATCCAATTTGGCCTATTTTTACCGATTTTAAAAGGAATTATCCGATTTGGCCTATTTTTACCGATTTGAAAGGATTTATCCAATTAGGCCTATTTTTACCGATTTTAAAAGGATTTATCCAATTTGGCCTATTTTTATCGATTTCAAAATTATTTATCCAATTTGGCCCATTTTTATCGATTTCAAAATTATTTATCCAATTTGGCCCATCTTTATCGATTTCAAAAGGTTTTATCCAATTTGGGCTATTTTTATCGATTTTAAAAGGATTTATCCGATTTGGCCTATTTTTGCCGATTTTAAAAGGAATTATCCGATTTGGCCTATTTTTACCGATTTTAAAAGGATTTATCCGATTTGGCCCATTTTTATCGATTTCAAAAGGTTTTATCCGATTTGGCCTATTTTTATCGATTTTAAAAGGAATTATCCGATTTGGCGTATTTTTACCGATTTTAAAAGAATTTATCCGATTTGGCCTATTTTTACCGATTTTAAAAGGAATTATCCGATTTGGCCTATTTTTATCGATTTGAAAGGATTTATCCAATTTGGCCTATTTTTATGGATTTTAAAGGATTTTTCCGATTTGGCCTATTTTTATCGATTTTAAAAGGATTTATCCGATTTGGCATATTTTTACCGATTTTAAAAGGAATTATCCGATTTGGCCTATTTTTATCGATTTTAAAAGGATTTATCCGATTTGGACTATTTTTATCGATTTTAAAAGGATTTATCCAATTTGGCCTATTTTTACCGATTTTAAAAGGAATTATCCGATTTGGCCTATTTTTACCGATTTGAAAGGATTTATCCAATTAGGCATATTTTTACCGATTTTAAAAGGATTTATCCAATTTGGCCTATTTTTATCGATTTTAAAAGGATTTATCCGATTTGGCCTATTTTTGCCGATTTTAAAAGGAATTATCCGATTTGGCCTATTTTTACCGATTTTAAAAGGATTTATCCGATTTGGCCCATTTTTATCGATTTCAAAAGGTTTTATCCGATTTGGCCTATTTTTACCGATTTTAAAAGGAATTATCCGATTTGGCCTATTTTTACCGATTTTAAAAGGATTTATCCGATTTGGCCTATTTTTACCGATTTTAAAAGGAATTATCCGATTTGGCCTATTTTTACCGATTTTAAAAGGATTTATCCAATTTGGCCTATTTTTACCGATTTTAAAAGGAATTATCCGATTTGGCCTATTTTTACCGATTTGAAAGGATTTATCCAATTAGGCCTATTTTTATCGATTTCAAAATTATTTATCCAATTTGCCCTATTTTTATCGATTTCAAAATTATTTATCCAATTTGGCCCATTTTTATCGATTTCAAAATTATTTATCCAATTTGGCCCATCTTTATCGATTTCAAAAGGTTTTATCCAATTTGGGCTATTTTTATCGATTTTAAAAGGATTTATCCGATTTGGCCTATTTTTGCCGATTTTAAAAGGAATTATCCGATTTGGCCTATTTTTACCGATTTTAAAAGGATTTATCCGATTTGGCCCATTTTTATCGATTTCAAAAGGTTTTATCCGATTTGGCCTATTTTTATCGATTTTAAAAGGAATTATCCGATTTGGCGTATTTTTACCGATTTTAAAAGAATTTATCCGATTTGGCCTATTTTTACCGATTTTAAAAGGAATTATCCGATTTGGCCTATTTTTATCGATTTGAAAGGATTTATCCAATTTGGCCTATTTTTATCGATTTTAAAGGATTTTTCCGATTTGGCCTATTTTTATCGATTTTAAAAGGATTTATCCGATTTGGCATATTTTTACCGATTTTAAAAGGAATTATCCGATTTGGCCTATTTTTATCGATTTTAAAAGGATTTATCCGATTTGGCCTATTTTTATCGATTTTAAAAGGATTTATCCAATTTGGCCTATTTTTACCGATTTTAAAAGGAATTATCCGATTTGGCCTATTTTTACCGATTTGAAAGGATTTATCCAATTAGGCCTATTTTTACCGATTTTAAAAGGATTTATCCAATTTGGCCTATTTTTATCGATTTTAAAAGGATTTATCCGATTTGGCCTATTTTTGCCGATTTTAAAAGGAATTATCCGATTTGGCCTATTTTTACCGATTTTAAAAGGATTTATCCGATTTGGCCCATTTTTATCGATTTCAAAAGGTTTTATCCGATTTGGCCTATTTTTACCGATTTTAAAAGGAATTATCCGATTTGGCCTATTTTTACCGATTTTAAAAGAATTTATCCGATTTGGCCTATTTTTACCGATTTTAAAAGGAATTATCCGATTTGGCCTATTTTTATCGATTTGAAAGGATTTATCCAATTTGGCCTATTTTTATGGATTTTAAAGGATTTTTCCGATTTGGCCTATTTTTATCGATTTTAAAAGGATTTATCCGATTTGGCCTATTTTTACCGATTTTAAAAGGAATTATCCGATTTGGCCTATTTTTATCGATTTTAAAAGGATTTATCCGATTTGGCCTATTTTTACCGATTTTAAAAGGATTTATCCAATTTGGCCTATTTTTACCGATTTTAAAAGGAATTATCCGATTTGGCCTATTTTTACCGATTTGAAAGGATTTATCCAATTAGGCCTATTTTTACCGATTTTAAAAGGATTTATCCAATTTGGCCTATTTTTATCGATTTTAAAAGGATTTATCCGATTTGGCCTATTTTTACCGATTTTAAAAGGATTTATCCAATTTGGCCTATTTTTATCAATTTTAAAAGGATTTATCCGATTTG